>SCLD01163063.1:0-20942 GCA_004367895.1 Oikopleura longicauda
TTAAAAAAACGCAAAACACAACTTTTTTTGTTCTAATCCTGAAACTTACTTTTATGCTCATGCACCATTCTCAAAAAAATCTACAACTACAAAAAAACTACGAACTCGATTACGTCCAGTTTACTCATACCACGTGACAATGGTCGACGCCAGTTTTTTCGTCATTATGATTATTTTTGTGACGATCCTTGATTCGATTCAATAGTCTAAGAACACGCGCTCTTTTTTCCACACTATACTTGGTTGTACGGACGCATCCCCCACTTACAATGGCTTCATGCCCATGACGGTCACTTTTGTATATGTGAACAAGGTGTAATAAGACTGTTTAGACAGTTCAACAAAATAACAAGACTATACAAAATTCAATTATCTGTAAAGTTTATTTCTTCGTATTACTACTCTGGTGAGTCGTCATGGGGCATGATCGTCAGCATTACAAACTTACATTCCCCATTCAACCCTATTCTTTACATGTTCCCCCCTTTACACACGAATCGTCGTCCACAACCACGAAATCACACAATTGTCTTTTTTGACCGTCAAAAAGGTCAAACCACTCACTTCACTAGTGTTCTCGACTTAGAGCTCGAATCAAGCGCCACCACAATGTAATCATAACTGGCCTGTCGTTGTCTATGTGTCACGTCTGGTCGCATGGGTAGATTTGCCTAGCAGCTGACTGTGTTTTAGGCAGCCCATGGGATATGGATCTGTAAACCATATTTCTTATCATCACAAACTTCGGGCAGAACTAATCAGACTATTTACGAATATACTGTATACCACCACCAACGCTTACAACAATGCCCGTTGTTGTCCACTTTTCAATAGTTCAAAAACCACCACTACAACCACTCCATTGATATTTTCATAAAGTCTAATTTTATACAAAAAATCGTGTTTGTCTTGTTACTCACATTGTTTCACAACCGAAAAAAATGCTGGTGATCTCAAAGTGTTGTTTGATACTATATGCAGGTTCAGGTCTAATGATTCATAATTATGAACTAGGTCGTTGGTCACGAGTTAGTGCGTGAAAACAGGTTTACTGGGTGCCCTTAAACGGGGCCACTTTACTATGGTGCCATATTGTTCTCAAAGCGGATACAATTTTTTCTACTACTAGTAGGGTCGTAACGATCAAGGACGAATACTAGTGCGTCACCAATTTCATGAGTTCATCTATGTACGCTTCCCCTAAGTAGGGCTGGTCTATTTTTTTCTAATAGACTCAACTAGTGTTGTAGTAGTTCACATATTAGTTCATAATTATGTAAGTTTATTGTTGATCTCGTTAAATTAAGTACAAATATGTGAGAAATTACGAGTCGTTTTGATAACATACCAACCGCAATGCAGTTATGCTTTCTCGGGACTTAAAAAACTGCGTTACCAATCTGACAAGAAGCTGTTCTGAAGCACCTTTCGTAAAAAAATGAGTTTTACTAAAGTCATCTACTAAAGTATTTCTCCCATTTATTCTGAAGTTCTCGTTTATGTTGAGATGCATGGCTTGCTTCTGTACTTTTCCTCACCCTGATTTCAGCGTCTTGATCTTGGTAACTCAATCGGAGAACCTAACCTATTTTTGAAAATCTCACGGACACGCTAAGTAAACCAGAACATACTATGCTAAGTACAGAGTGACCATGCTTTAAACCGTAAATACTTTGATATATCAATCCAATTCGGATAAAGTCGGTGAGAAATAAATAAGCAAGGGAACTGCTTCAAGTATGATCATACGCGTGAAATTAAATGGGTGGAAAAATAACTTATGACTGGATAAGATATTGATATAAACATAGACTGTGTGACTTGGTCACTGTGACCGATCTACAGCTGAGTTTAATTGTCAAATAATGCTGATGCATTTTGATTTTTTCAAATAAACAACCACGGCGCACCCAATCAACCTTGAGCTGTATGGAACATTCACACCGTTCCAAAACATGTCCATAAACCATTTATAAAACAATTACTGACGAAAGTTCACTATCCGTCTAAACTAGTCAGTTACGGGGCAACGCCAAGGAGCAAAACGTAAAATACAGTCAAACATGAGTTTTCTCAAACCGCTAGACCAGCGAAAAATTGTTAGACAAGAAGTAAAACGAAAATCAATTTTTAACAACAAGTACTAGCCTCTTACTGAACGAATCGACTTTGACCGACCGGAAGCGTCGAAACACTGAACTAGGTTCAAAGCCAACCAAATCCGTGAGTCAAATGCGTTTTGCGGCAACGGGAAGTGGTCGGCTCATTCAAGTTATGGTCTTAAATAAACAGCAGCCAGTTCCGCTCCTTGCTCCTTATTATTTTACCGTGATTTCCTGCGCATGCTCGATTGAAGTGACGATTTTCGTAACTCGCGCTAGTTTTTACTTTATTACGTATAAAAATAATAGAAAGAACAAAAAAAGTTCAAGTCAAAACCCCTGCCAGGTCGTATCGAGTGTGTATCGAGTTTGGCCTAAAATGAAGTAATTATGCAGAGCTTCCTTTGTAGAGCTGCTTACCTTTTTTCCACTCTTTGAACTTTGATGCCATTGAGTTCGGCTTCTTCTGGCCGAACGGGCTAATTCGGCCGAACTTATCTGACAAACTATCGACCGCTAAAATTATGCGTTAAAATGACGTTAACTTTTCCCAATTCTCACCGCTGTTTTCCTTGTTTTCATCATTGCCAAACATCGCCCATGTTGAGTCAAGCGTCAAGCGCGTCGGCACGGGTGGCGGCGGCGGCAGCTCGCGCACGCCGAACAAGATCTCCGTTGCCGTTTTTGGCGGGGGCGATGTGCGGACAACGTGGTACGGGTTCAACATGCTCAAAATGGCGCGTGATGCGTCGCTGGTGTTGAGCGATTGCTGCTTCGCCGGATTGATCAAACCTTTATATCGATGTTAATCAGTGAGCAGACTAACGAAAAACGTACCGAGCAACACTTCACTGGCGACCTTCTTCTCCTCCTGCTCAACAGAGCTGACTTGTCGCTTTGTCTTGCCGGGCGAGACTGTGACGCGCAAGTTTTCGAAACTGTTCATTTTGCTGTTCGGCCGCGTGTTCTATGTTTGATAAGTATGAATGTACCGAGCTCTCCGAAATGTACCTTTTTCTTTTGTTTCTTGTTCTTTGGCGATATGATGTTTCGTTTCGGTGGTGAGCTTGATTTTGACGCTTCGATCCACGTCTTGTCGAGTGTTCGACGAATCTTTCTCTGGCCGGTCGCTGGCTTTTTGACGTTCACGGGTGGCGGTGGTGCTGAGCGACGGCGGTTGTTGTCGGGTTTCTTTCTTTAAGGTTTTTGTTTAGACGATTATAAGTGATTTATAAATTTAGCAACCTGGTTTTGTTTCCGCCGTTCTTATTTGTTTGTAATGCCTTTTCATTTCGTTTGCGCTCTCGTTTTTTCTAAGTTAGTTAGAAGCCAGGTGATTAGATGATTTGGAGAAGCTAGATTACGTACGATGTCTGCAGTTCGCCGTTTGCGCGCCTCAGTCTTGTCCTTTATTTGCTGCTCGGTCACGGTTCCCCTCGCCAATTTAACTCTTTTGGCATGGCCACACAATTATACAGTTTAATAATGGACAAATCAACTTTTCTTTTGTCTAGGCCCCATGCCGTACATCAAACGTAGACTCGTCTTTGGGACTGGCCGGCTGGGTTGGCGGTGAGCTGTCTTTATCTGAAAAAGTATCGTCATTCTCGGCGCGGATTGCCGTACACATGTGGTGTAAGTGCGAAGTTATGAATAAATAAACAACTAAATAAATACCATCAATACCAGAGTCTTGCTTGTCAGTTGACGTGTTTATTGATGGCGGCACCAGATCATTTATTTCGACATTGACTTCGTCTGACGAAGACTCTTCCTCCTCCTCCAATTCATCACTCCCATTCAACTCGCGATCCTGGTCAAGTTCAAGCAGATCATACTGGACGCCATTGCCCTCGTCAATCAAACACGTCTCAACTAAATTGGTTGTTAACGGACCAGAACCAGACGATATAGGCAAATTCACCGAGATTATCAGCCTCTGGCGCGGTGGTCGCCATGTCGAGAAATTCTCTCTTTTTTTGTCTGAGCGACAAAAAAGTACGTCTAGTTTCGGGTCGACACAAAGTAGTATATTGACAGGATTTTGATTAGGGAGGTGGACTAATTGGTAACTGCCAAATCAACAAATCGAAACCAATCTAACGCCTTTTAGTCGTGACATAGATAAGACGTGGTAAAACAATGAAACCGGCTTTCCAGTTGGCCATCATTTAGACCATTAAACCTAATCATGACGGGATCAATAATTAATGTGGATTCTTTGTCGTGTAACTTCATAAACTCACGCGCACCAGGGGAATTTGTTCATTTCATACTTTCACCCTTTGCACGGAAAGATGAGTTCAAGTGTTAAGAGACGAGGAAACTCAGTCCCACGCAAGGTGACTGGGGTTGCCAAGAAGTAAGATGCCCAGTCTGTCAGATGTACACTAATGCCGCCTTATTTAGAACCGCGAAGTTATACCAGTTTAATGAGAAGGATAATACCCTCCGCGTTTTTCTCCGTGGTCGACCTATTGTCCACCATACGCCGGACGATTACAGACCAGGAATCAGTGTTATGTAACATCAATACCAAAAACAGATTATACCACCCACAAGTAGGGTTCAAGGTTTATTTTGCTATTAAAATGGCCAAATAGCCCGTCAACCGTAAAGTTGCGGCTTGTTAATGGAGGATTATCTGTTTTTGGGCGACATATATCATGATTCCTAATGTGAACAGATAATCAAGCGCCACCACCATCAACTCAACTCGATCTCAACTGGGTGTATGGCTATCGTGGTAAAGGAACAGAGAGAGCGAAAGATCATTCTTATTTGTCGGCTAAATAGTAAGCGAGGTATCCGACTAATGGTGTTTACTATGTGCAACGTCATAAAATTTTTCGTTACTTCTAAAACCGATCATTGATCAGATCTAAACATGTATCTTCACAACAACGTGAAAAACGCATAGTATAGTGCGACTTTCCTTAGTAGTAAACCCTGTTCGGCTTGCTCTTCCTGTTTTGACAAATTCTTATCCAAGTCATTGTCCAACAATACCACGCATAACTAAACAACGTAAAGTATGATCTTGACACAGACGCGCGTAACAATTTGATTCTGTTGCCGAAAACAGGTGCCGACGATTCTGATGAGCTGATTTACTTCACTGCCGCTGTGGTGATCATTTACAATCCGACGAAGCAGTACCAACGTCACTACTTAGAGCACACGGATGATATCAAATGGTGAGTTTAAGATATTGGATTGGCAGTGAAATACGGTGTGTCTCTAAATAAAGCCAGACATGATGATATGGCTTTGGAATGATCCAGGGATCGACACTGGCACGATTGTTTGACACCAAAACTAAAGAACTCTCTTTATATTTAATCGATTTCTGAAAGTAACTGGGTGCTTGTAGCGTAAGTACAAAAACGTTGCTTGGGACACATATGCTGGAGTTGATACAGTTGTGCAATTTCTAAACTATTTCATAATGATACATCATCACCATCTAATTATCTATTCAGTTTGGCGTTGCACCCGGACCCATATAAATTTCTCGTCGCATCGGGTCAAGTTGCCGGGACTGAAGGCGGCCGGAGTCAACCACCTCATATTCGATTGTGGAATCATCACACGCTCGAGACACTGACAACTATTGAGCATGGTTTTGAGCGGCAAATCGTTTCCCTTGCCTTCTCCCGTATCGATGGTGGCAAGGTGTTGTATGCGATTGATGATCACACGGATCACATGCTGAGCGTTTGGGATTGGGAAAAGGAGGGTGACGACAAGCCGGAAAAAGTTGGCGAAACTAAGACCACCAAAGAAACTGTTTTGGGCATGTTGGCCAACCCGATCGGGGCGAATGAAGTTGTCATTTATGGCAAGGGTCATGTTATGTTTCTGACATTGCACAAGGAGAAACGCGTGACAAAGAAAAATGGCATATTTGGATCAATTGAGAAGCCAAAGATTGTGACTTGTGCCGAGTTTACCTCAAATGGTGACTTGCTCACTGGTGATTCTAATGGAACGATTATCGGCTGGAAGTATGGTTCAAATCATTCGAGCTTTTGCATTACGAATGTCCATCAAGGTAAGCTTATCGTTTTGTTGTACCAACACAACGTCATTTCGACATTTACGTCATTGCGCATTTCAGGACCCGTGTTCACCATTCAAATCGATCCCGAGGGCGACATTGTCACTGGCGGTGGCAAGGACGGGCGCATCGTGGCGACCAATCCCGACGGTGAGATTCTGGATGAGACCTCCCTGCCCGAGTACGTTGGTGGGGCACGGTGTGTTGTACTGAGTCGGGATGGCGTGGTGTATGTCGGCACCACCAGGTACGTTCCAAAATGCCTTTTACCCTTAAAACTATCCATCACCGTTCAGAAACAGTATCATGAAGATGAATTTTGACGAGGAGTTTACCACGATAATGCAGGTTAATTATATTGTCACTTGTTGTGTTTATCTGATAATCGTGGATGACACGACAATATTACGTCAACGAGACCGTTTTTAAATCAGTGTAATTATGGCCAGTGATTTTAAATTATGGTTTAGGGCCATTTTGATTCATTGTGGGGTGTCTCATCGCACAAAACGAATGGCAATCATTTCCTGTCAGCTGGCTTTGACGGGCGCTGTATCCTGTGGGATTCTGAGTACCACAAGCCCGTCTGGTCAAAGTAATTGTATTATCTCATATGTTTGTCCTAACATGTCCCTGTTTAGAATATTCGAAAAAGCGCTCCAATGTTGCGATATTCACCCTGTTGAGCATGTTGCCATCATCGGCACTACCACCGGGGAGTGGCACGCAATTGAGCTTGGTGCGTCAAATCATACACTAAATGTGAACTCATTTAAACGCCTTTCTTTAGAGACCGGCAGTGTCACAAGCAAAGGAGCTGATGGACGTGGCGAAGCAATTGCCTTGGTCAAGTACTCGCCAGATGGGAAGTTCTTAGCAGTCGGATCGCATGACAACAACGTTTACTTGTATCAGTAAGATTGCATTTCCCATACATTGACATGGCTAATCATTCGTTCAGTGTTCCCGGTTACCGTCGCGCTGGAAGACTCCATGGCCATTCAAGGACAATGAGTGACAGATTTGAGAGAGTCATTTGCTCTGATTTTATTCTTCTCCTTACCACACTAATGACATCGGGTTCACAAATTTGTCACTCTGAAACCAGTTTTATTTCACATTTGGACTGGAGTCAGGACTCACAATTTATCATGACCAATTCGGGTGATTACGAGCTGCTGTTTTGTAAGTAATCTTCTAAACTCGTTAGTTTAAAGCCATTAGTGCCCAACAAATGTGATATAATGTTTCGGAAAAACGGCATTCTTTTCATGGGCGGAATAATTTCTCCGTCACAAAAAAGGTCATCTGGCGTGATCTCGATTTCGTGAGCAATACACTTTATTCCGCACTTTTATTTACATACGCCTTTATCGTGAAATATTTAGACTAAAGTAGTCTAAGGAAAAAATTAACATATAAATAAAGGGAACGTGGACAAATGCAGGCAAATAACACAACCGTCGCTGATGAAGGGAATCGAATGGGCCACTTATACATGCCCTATAGGATTTCACGCCCTCGGTATTTGGCCCGAAGGAGCCGATGGAACTGATATCAACTCAGTAACAAGGTGAACAACTCTATCAAATATCATCGGTTAGTTAATAAACATAACTTTCAAGGTCCAACAACAAACAGGCAATCGCCGTCGCCGATGACTTTGGCAAGGTACGCGTCTTCAAGTATCCAGCTATTTACCCCAAAGCACCGTCTGACTTCTACCGTGGTCACTCGGCCCATGTCACACGTGTTACTTTCACCGCCGACGATCGCTATCTGTTATCAGCCGGCGGTAACGATGCCGCCATCTTGCAGTGGGCCGTGTCGGAAAAAAGTGACTGATTATTAGGGACCTAAAATTAAACTTCTTACTTTGACTTACATGTTCAACATATCGATTTTTGTTGGAATCGGGTTGTGTTGTCTGTTCGCTGAAGTTTTTATACACGTAAGAGCTATCTATGTTCGACTCGTGTCATTTGTCTTGACATTTTTTATGATTGTGGCACCTTACCAGACAGTGTGTTAAAAGTGAACTTGGATTTACCACACGCCGATTCTTGGTTCGAAACGCCAAGTTCAGCGAGAACTTTCCGTGTTTGAGGCTAGACATGGTCTTAGCAGTGTTTTTAGCGTACATTAACCACGTCAGTCCACCGACAAGGGTGAACTAGACCTAAATGAAGTCTATTCAGCTGATCTATTAAAAGATAATCGTAATGGCTCTTTTATGATCTGGAAAGCGACTTCATCCTTTTGTCAACATTGTAAAGATAATCAGGCGCTCCAATTTAATCATTGAGGTCGTTGTCATGTCAAGCCATTATACTGTAACGTGTTTGAATTACACTGTCTGTGTGTTCAACTGATGATAGATTTTATTGTGGTTATATTATTAGATTGAGTCAGTCACGCATTATACCAAGGTGTCACCGTGTTACTTGCAACAATTGCCTCAGCCGCCGTCGCCGATGCATTGCGTTTATGCGGAAACTGACGCACTTTCACCGATGAACTTAGTCGCCCATTCCCCATTACCCAGCGGTGATTTGAGTGCTGACGTCGGAGGCGCACCAGCGAAGCATCGACCTAAACATAATGAGGTACGTTTTATTACAATAATTCAATTAAATGGCACCAAGATAATTTTTTTATAAAGTATTTAGTGTTCACCCACACTTTTATTAGGTTATGCCATTTGCCATTCTAAAATGTACCAATCGTTCCCAACCTAACGCGGAAGTGCAAGTTGGCACAATAGAACGCGCAATTCTTCGTTTGATCAGAATTTTTGATATCCAGATAAAAATCAAGATGACCTCGAACTCTGGTCATGCCAACCGTTGTCAAAAATATTGTTGTGGAAATAACACGAATGAGTATATATCGTAAAAACACGGTAGATAGTAAATTACTGTCACGATGGAATGCAATAATGTTCCCACGTCCCCGTAGTCCAGAGTTTGCGGTTTGAACTTACCGATGAGGACACGCGTTTGTCTTTCCGGTCCAGTTGCAGATCCGTGTTGGCGCGTCTAGCAGACTGTTCAGTAAACATAATTGCAACGTAACAACGTACCTCAGTTGCGTGAGTTGCTGATTAGTTTGATCGACGGATCGGTGGAGTTGATTCCTCGCAAAATTAACACGTCGCGCTTCGGGCAATTCGGTACCGGGATGACGTTGATAAATTTTCACTACTGGCCGCGCGATATGTTGTCTTTTTACGTTGAACTTTTTATCGGTCGCTCCAACTCAACTCAGAACGGCCCTGTGTTGAACATTAATGATAAGCTTATTGTTGAACCTATGTTGCTGGAAACATTATGCGTAAAGCACAGAGAGAAGAAAAAACGACAAGGTAGTCGTATCATTCTAACGATAACAGAATTATGTCTTCAGTAAACTATGCATACGTTCAATTTAATTCTTATGAATGGCCAGTCCCCCTTTTTTCAAAATCGTTGCGTAATCATCCAGACCAAATTTATGGGTCATCATTACGCGGAATTTAGGCGATTGAAGAGCGATACAAAATCAATATCGACAGAAGCAACATTTACTTACAGCGATATTGCCACCGAAAATAGAAGGGTCATTATTACGTGGCCGACATTTGGAAAAGATAAGATTGGTAAAACAGTATATTTAATGTAACCATTGCTCGAGCCTGTGATTCCTCATGATTTGCCTCTTTTGATCAAATTTTAACCGCTCATGATCGGATTAACCATCATCATCGTCTCTAGCACGTCTTCGGCTAATTGGGAACAGTGTCTAACGGGAAAATGAAAGTGTGACCGCATGAATGAGGTGGTCTTCGAGGGGGCTTGGTGAAGACACTGTTAATTGACCAAGTAAATGACCGGAAACTTTCGTCGTCCATTGTTGGTTTAGAGTGATAATCAGGCGTGCTTATTTTTTATTTGTACCTAAAATATACGCACACGACTTTCGTATAGATGGCCTAAATTAACTTGTATAAAGTTTGGGTTAGAGAGGATATGAGGTGAATGATAAGAGCTGATTTAGAATCAACGAAATCACGTTGGTTACGCGAGGTTACAGTTGTTCAGGAAATAGGAATCAATTTGTTCTTTTCAATTTCAATCCCTAATTGACATCAATTGAAAATCGCGTGAAATCAGACGCGTGTCAAAACGCTTAATTGAGAAGCCTTCGAAAAACTTTTATGAAAAATTATTAGACGTGGTGGCTCATTGGCGACAGAAGTCCACATTGCTTGATTTTATGCTCATTATCCGTGTGTTTGTTGGAGATGTGTTTGAGGTCGTCTTTATGACCAACTGTAAAATTCAACGCATTCCTAATCTCGATATCCTCTTGGTTCTCGGGGCCGATTAAGTACCCCTCAGACTGTCTCGTCATTTCCTTGTGTCGCTGTAATTTGTTCTGCACGGCCCGGTTCTGGCATTGAGCCGATGATAAACGTTGATTCAGGATGGTTGTGGCCGCCACTTTTTCCATAAGTGAATTATTCACCTTCTCGCCCATACGACGTTGCTTCTCATACATTCGCATAACGGCTGACTTGGCATGGGCGCGAAACGAACGTGATTGTATAATTGTCGCGGACATTGCCTTAATGAACATGTTTATGGTTCTTACTTAAACCATTTCTAAAAACCGTATTATGCCATAGGAAGGGCATAATCACGGTTGAAACTACGTAATGGAGAGAATGTTTAGGCTCGAATCAAAGGAGTACATGTCACGAACGGTGTTCTATTATCTTATTTTAATGTTCCTACATCAGATCCGATCCGGTGTCCAACGCAAGCTGGATGATAATGGAGCTTCATAACGCGTTTATGGTACGTTTAGGTTCAAAAGGTTTGAAATTTGTTAAACCAGTTGTCGGTGAAAACAAGACGATTGTTCACATGAGGTACATATATGTATGTAAAATGGTGTGGCGTTATTTGTGTGATCAACTAAACTAACATCATAGATCGAATAGAAGTTGATAATAAAAAATCATACCAAGCAATGAGCCGGTGGAGAGTTGAACCATTTCATTATTTCATATTTATTATTATATAAACTTGTCATTCTAATAACGTTTCTCGATATTACTTACGGCATCGATGCGAATGGCGTCTGGCGTGTTTATGATCATATCATTGGTTGTTTCGAGCATAACGCTTCTTTTAGAACTTTGGCACTAATCGAATGGAACCACAAAAGTACAGTTGATTTAAGCCAATTAAACGCGATGTCACAGACGCTACTAAAATTTAACGCCTAGTTCCCTTGAGTCCTTCGAGCCGCGTTGCCCGACCCGGGCGCCTGGGCGGACTGTTTCGTTCAACAAGTCCAACACTTGATTTCGCTCATCGAGTATGTGGTTGAGTTCACGTCGATTAATGTCCAAACTGGTCAGATTGTCTTTTTAAATTGGATTGTGATCTGGTTGGGTAACACTGATTGCACCACTTTAATTTGATAATCGCATTTTCAAAACTGGGTCAAGGCTCAAAATCCTCCATCCCTTGGGCCTCTCCCAGTAAGTTGGTCAATGCTGATTTGGCGTCGATCAAATTCTAAGTCATAATGCTCGGGGAGTGGAAAAATGGTTTCATCTTACTTCACGTTCAAGTTCAAGCATTGAATCCGCCTGATCCGGAATGAGTTCACGCTGTGGCTTGTGCGCACGTAATTTCGTCGTCTGTTTGTTGATTTGCGAATCCTAAAACGAAAAGAAATGATTGATTGGCGCGGGTAACTCAAGACGGGACTTACTGACCTTTATCATATGTTCCAGACAGCGTTCTAAAATTTGTTTTGTTTTGGCAAGGGATTTTGTTTCCTCATTCGCCTCGGATAATCGTTCACGAAGGTTCATGACAACTTGACGCACCTATAAATAAAAGTACATTATCCAATTATGATTGTCCGCCAAGTCATCATTCATCCACACCCTTTGGACTAATCTGTTTTATGGGAAAGCGTGCTTATTTTTTGGGATGAGGCTCGGTTTGCCTCTTTAATTAAAAGTTCGTTTACTTTTGTACAAATATATCACGAAATTCGGCACCAGCGTTGAGTGAGTCAATTTTTGCGCGTAATAATTTATTGAATCTAAAATCGTGTCGTCAGTCAAGAGACACTTTAGAAATGTGTTACCAAAAGCGTGTGCTTTTTGGGCTTGAAAATTGTCACCAAAAACAAGCTCAATATTGAATTTGATATTAAATACGCCCGGGATTCTAAATTAGGGCCGATTTGCATGGCGACCGCTTGACGGTCTAGTTGACTAGACTGGGACCCGGAAGTCTAAAACAGGGTTTTGAAGGGGTTAAAAGGTTTTGTTCAAAAAATTTCAAGCCCAAATTAGCTCGTTTTGGCTAAGGGTGGTGGTAGTAGTTTAAAATGTCACAATTTCGTAATATTGTGAGACGTATGTTGGCGACTCTATTGTCGTGTTTCATATCAAACTCCAAATCAACCCAAAACGAACACGCCAAAAACGACACACACGCACACACAAATTTAGGCCTTGTTATAGTCGAAGCAAATTTAGAACCGTTTCTGGCGTTGGGGCAGATCCACTTAAAGTAGACATAATTTAATTTTGTCGGTCAGTACCGTCCTCACTGTGCCGACCGGATGGTACTTTTTTGAACTAGTCGAATAACGTAAAGTTGAGAATACAACTCAGGGGATCAGAGCCCCGGCCAGTGTAATGGGTAATCTTGTTTATAAATTTGGCCAATTTTTTGACGAAACAAAAAAGAATGACATTGACATGGGCCGGGAGCGCCGTTTGGGCCAGCAAAGCATGAAACATCATTATGGGGTCGACCTGGCAAAAAGGATGGGATGTGGCCGTGACTCGAGCTGGTTGTGGATTCAACTCAACCGAGACAAGAATGACCACACGGAAGTGCCCTTACCTCACGCATATATCGAATGATTTTCGTGTTTGATTCGACGACACACTTTGAACCTGGTTTTTCTCTCGTGAACATCTACAGTTACTCGATAATAACAACGGATGACAATTTATGTTTGACCAAATAATTGGGCGCAGGAAAACAACACTTTTTCGTGTTTAGAAGTTAGAAAGTACGAAGCTGATAATATCTTGGTCAGGTGAAAGCTGACCCAGTTCGATACTTTCGAAAGTTCGACAATTACGCATATTGCTGAACCAGGGTTAGAACAAACCGTGTTGTGGTTGCCAGCAATCAATTTCTGGACATGACATAAGCGGCAGGTTTGTGGAGAAAATAAGGCTCTCATTTTGAAGTTAGAGTGGACTCACACTGTTTTCATCATCAATAAATAGAGCTTAGTCAGAGACGTGGACTTTCTGTACCCAAAGTGTTGACCAGACATTTTCTAACAAAAAAGTGGAACACTTTCAGACTTAGAATTTGAAAATTTCAGATAAAACCATCTCCTGATCATGAAACGACGGCAGTGGATCATTGATGTGGCCGAGCTTGATCTTGGTTTGGATATTTGAGTTGAGCTTATTCGCCGATTTGATCGTTTCTAGGGTTCCAATCTTCCATTTGGTCGGCGCCACCACGTTCGCCATATCACTATACCGTCTAAACTCTCTATTTCAAAGATTTTTAGTGTCTCTGTCACTGTCGTGTGCAAATAGCTCGAGTCTCTTTAACATTAAACGCGGTATAAAATTAGAAACTTGGAGGGACGAACAATGGCGTCGTCCGGAAATATACGGCTCCGGTGTTATACTACTGCGTAAAGCTACGGTATCGTCAGAAATGTCACTAAGGCAAATACAGGCATGCGATGTGTTGTGTCTCTGTTCTGAAAATTAACACTCCAAGTTTACTTGACTAAGGACAACATAACAAGGCAGGAAGCATTTTGTTTGCTCAACTCAGGGTGTCCCCATTGTTAACTCGTTTTAACAGTCTCTTCTAAGCGATCTGCTCTCTCAATTGTTACAAATGTGACTTTATCCATTCGTGCTTTTAAACAATTTTCCAGTTTGTTTGTCAAAACTGAACAAAAACTTTTATGAATGTGATTGATTGATAATGAAGTAGAACACATGTTGTTACCCCTGGAAACGGGATATATAATAAAGTAGTCGTTGATCACACACATGCTGACAAATGTGCTGACTTGAAACCTTTTGACACACATTTTCTAAATGAAGTTTGTTCTCCCACTACGTAAACGACGACACGAAACTCAACACGTGGGCAAAAAACGCTGCAATAGAAGTTGGTCCCGGATGTCGTCCAATTGTTTTATAAAAAATGTTTAC
Source organism: Oikopleura longicauda (assembly GCA_004367895.1). Lineage (NCBI taxonomy): Eukaryota > Metazoa > Chordata > Appendicularia > Copelata > Oikopleuridae > Oikopleura > Oikopleura longicauda. Next base: position 14,438 of record SCLD01163063.1, read on the forward strand.
CGTGATAATAAGTATGTTTCAATTATTCGTCAAAACTGTACATCAGTTTGGTTAATGCAATAGCAACCGTATCAAAGACTTAGACTAAACAATCGACAATCGTCTATTCTAAAGTTTGACTTCACATCTTCATATATATCTCTGCGCTAAGTTACTGTTACAATATTTGAGTTGCCTGCGTAATTATGTATGATACTTGCACTGTAAGTGTATTGGCAAACTAAGACTGACAGATTTAATCAATCACAATTGATGAGTCTCATATGCTCGCTCATTTGTGCTTCGTAGTAGTTTTTGCAATTAGAAACTGATCTCATAAGAGTTATTACTTAAACACCCATACAGTTTCAGTTGACGCTTGGATTGAGTCATGTACCGAATTGGTGCATGGAAAGCAGGTCCTCCAGTTGCGCTGATCTTAGATCCATCATCTCTAGAATCCAATGGGCAAATGTGGCGCCCTCCACATCGCTGCCACCATCCTCCGCCGCCGATGTTGGTGTCCTGGATGATGTCCTGTTCATGCCGTGGTGATATAAAAACTACTAATCCGTGTTCTGGAATCATTCAACAAGCACCACTTGGTCAAGAATCATCTCAAACTAGCATTTTGAGTTGGACCTCACAAAAGAAACTTTTTTTGAAATATAAAAAACTTTCTTGTGTCACTGACCATTAAAACATAACAAGCCGGTTAACACATTTCGGTTGGTATTACTACTAGAGACAAGAGACAGATTTTGAAGATTTATATTTTAGTGCAATAAAAAGAGATAAGAGAAATGAAGCTCGCTCTTAGTCTGATTTTCGCCGGCGCGAGTCATGGGATTCAGCTCCCACGTCTCAACAAGGGTGTTCACATCATCAAAACTACAGAAGATGGTAAGTCTTTAAACTGCAAAAAAACTTGGTACTATTTTTTCATTTTAGTCTTGGACAGTCTCCCACGAATGAGACGCACCAATGATTACGATGATGAGGATTACGAGGGAATCCCTGGCGATATTTCCTCACCTGAAATGTCTCCTGAACGTCAACGTCAATCGGAACAACTCTTCAACTCACTAGTCAACAAACAGTCGCCAAGTGAGGAGCCCTTCAAGGCCGTGGACTCCTTCATTTCTAACTTGTTCGATAACAAACGCGACGACCCAGTTGCCCTTCCCGGTGAGATTGATGGTGACAGCCCCGACATCCAGCGCAATGCCCAACGCAACGAAATCTTCCACAGTTTCTTGCAACAAAACCCAACTGGTATTGCTCCCGCCAAGCAGCCTCAAAATCTGCTGTCTGATCTTTACGATCCAGTTTACGAAGAAGGTCCACTTCTGTGTCGCAAGACCAGAAGCCCAATGGACAAAGGCGTTGGAGCCGGTTACCAACCACTCCATGTGAAACCAATTGGCTGCTGCCCAAATAACGAAGATGGTAAACCATTCGGCCCAGGCAAAGCATGCTGCTGCGGTCAAGTTTACAACACAACATCACACTTCTGCTGCGATCAATCTCGTGGACAATGTACCGAAGGTAATAACTTATACTTTCAGTTTCGGCAGTAGTTAACTGATAAATTAAGGTGAATGGCAAATCCTTGAGGACAAACCAGTCAATCGCAAACAGTGCTACCAGACACAAACTTGCGATCGTGAGCTCGTCACCAACTTGGTTGAGCTCAGCTGTACTGATGGCCTTTACCATGGTTCAGTCTGTGATTTCACATGTCCCAACGGTTTCGATCTTGCTGGTGTCAGTCAGGCCTCTTGCGACCCAAAAACAGGAGATTGGAATAATATCTGGGGTCAGGTCATTGATCAAACACCATGCTGCAAGCGAAAGTGTGACACCAAAGGTATAAATCAACGCCACCTTGTCTAGATATCTAATTTTATCGCTTAGATCCTAACTACAAACTTGACTTCTTCATCATCTTGGATCAATCATCTTCAATTGGCGCTGAAAACTTCCAAAAGATGAAAAACTTCGTCAACAATCTGTTGCTCCAATCTAACTTGGGTCAGACTGGTGTCCGTGTTGGTTTGATCACCTACAATCGCCGACCACAACTTCGATTCCACATGAACGAGATGGCCAACCACAAGCAAGCCATGGATGCCGTTGACTCCATTGTTTACACTGGTTGATATTAGATTACCGAGCCAGGTTATTTAACCTTCATTAAGGACGTGGTACCAACACCGGTCTCGCCGTCAAGTGGGTTGTCGACAACGCTTTCAAGCCCGAGTTCGGTGATCGCCCAGAGGTCCCCAACAAGGTCCTTTTGATCACTGACGGACGTGCTCGCGATCCACCAATCCTGAAGGTCCAATCCACTCGTCTTCAAGATCAAGCCACCGTCTATGCTTTGGGTATTGGCAAGCAAATCGACTACGTCGAGTTGAACCGCATTGCATCAAAGCCCTCAGAGCGTCACGTCCTTTACGTTGACTCTTTCAGCTTCCTTGAGCGCGCTCATATCAACAAGAAGCCCACACTTTCATCGATCTTCTGTGACGAGGTCTGCGTCAAGTAAATTAGTAATTTTCAGCCAATTTTTAAAAATGAAAACAAAATAGGAATTTCTTTAAACGACCATCACGAAAAACGTTTAGCCGAGTTGAGTATAGAATGTGAAATGTACATAAAAACTAAGCACGTTCTATATTGAACTCGTTTCATTTACCAGAAAACCTATATTCATTCGAAAACTATAATTTCAATTTACTTTAAACTTTAAAAAGCAGTAACACTTGATACAAGCTGATTTCGCCGTACAAGGCTCTTAATCAAAAGATGAACTGCTAAAGTGAGAAACATTAGAAACTGAACGACACTTTGTGACATAAACGTGACCTGCTAACAGAAGCAATTCATTCACTTCTAAACATACAGAATCTTGATGTGCGTCCATTTAAAAGTGGTATCGGCCTTTACCAAGATTATCTCGGGTACATCATTTTTATTTAGAAAATAATGCCATTTGCTGAAATAGCATCTGAATTTAGTCATTTTAGAGTTAATTAGGCAGACAACAGTTTTTCATCTTTTAGATCATACTTTCGACTATAAGCATTGACTTCGAAGCAACAATAACTTGTTTTCAATGTACCAACAATGTATATATAAATGTTCTCACCTTTTCGCTAAGTTAAACACAAAACATAACCAATTTGAAAAGACGTGTACAGGCTACTATTCTTCCACACATACTAATCAGCGCTATTTCCGCCGTGTGTGTTGGGCCAACCTCGTTGGTGCTTCGTAACTCAGTTGATTTTGAGTCGCAAAACTCAAGCGAACTGAATCCGAGTCACTTTTACGATTTTTGTCTAACCGTGACCAAAAAGACCAGCTCCAGCGATGATGATCAACATGCGTACGGCGTGCAAACAGTCCTGAAGTGACAACAGCAGCAGCTAAAACTAGCTTGGCGGTGATCATTTGAAGTGTCACCGTCACAGCCTTTTGTAAATAATGCTTTTGAACAAAAAGTAACAGAACGAATTTAATAAGTGACATGATGCGAGACATTATGCATTTTATATTACTTCGACTTGTTCAAATAAACACAAGTACAAAATTAATCTGCGTTGTTGCTGTTCATATCGCATCGGTTTATTTCAACTTGCCAAACATGATGCAACGCCGCTGCTGCTCAGCTTTGTTACATCACCACAAAAGTCCACAGTGTGTGTCCCTAATCCAATTCCTTGGCTATGTGTCCACTCAATCACGTTTTAGGTTAACGTAGAAGTATAGTCAGGCCAAAAGCAGCAACTTGATGATTAGATTTCCTACCCCTACCGTCACACAAAACGTCTAAAGCAATTTGACATAACACGGATGGAATTGCCGTATTCTGTATTCAAACTAATGATTACACACGTAAGTAACCATTTTCGGGTTCAAATTAGCTAGAATTACATATGATAAGTGCTTTCGGCAAAAATGGCTGTGTTTTACAAATTCATTTTAATTTCGATGCTAACTCGATTTAACTGAATTAAAAGCGTAATATGTAACATGTAAGCCACAACCTGTATCCCATGCCATAGGGATTGCGTGTTGACTGATGATGTGTTAAACACGATGTAATAAAATGTGTAGTATACGGGTGTTTTATTTTGTCCAGGAGTGTTCTAAATTTGTGTTCTATTTGGGCGTGTTCTGTACTTTTTGCTCATTAAGAAGAGAGCACTACGCAAACTGGATTTGGGCCATACGGTCAAAAACATACCATTAGTGGTCTTCTATCTTTTTGCTGGTTAGGGTTAGGTTGATAAGGTCGAAACAAAGGCCTATTATGGTCCTAAACTTGCAAAGCTGTGAATTTGACTTGATTCGTGTGTATAAAGCGTGTCTTTAGCCGAGTAGACGTCACACGCTCTACTCAGTGTGTTGTACTTCAAAATAGTTTAGAGTCTGATTCATGTAATCACCAGGACGCGAAATGACGCGATTGCCAAACACAAGCACCACCGCCAACACACCAGCACCATCACAAAGAACTAGTGTTGGTATGTGTGGTGCGCTGCGCACCATGCACGGGAGAGGTGAACCAAATAGTGAAAATCAAGACGGATTTATGTAACATTTCATTTGTCTGTTGGATAAGCCAACTGATAATGAGATAATTTTACGTTTTTTTGTACTTATCAACTTCGCATAGAAAGGTCCACGCCCAGTCGCATTTGACAGCGAAGCCTAAATGATGCATCAGTTCATTTGAGTCTGATTTTCATCAATATCAAGCTGGCGAATGGAACACAAAGTGAGACACTAAACTTCCGAAGTAAACTTACGTAGAACAATTTACCCATTATTGTCTTTGTCTTAGATCCAGTTACTCAACCAAAAAAACATCAGACAAAATCGTAAGTTTCATCGATTGATAAAAAAGAGATTTAACCTAAGTGGCCAAACATTCTAGAATAGTGATTGTTGATGACGAAACACTAACAAAGATGTGTGATCAGTTTGAGTTGTAGTTTATTCGCTTCTAAAGGCGAAGTGAAGACCTAAACAAAGAACTTAAAGCGGGCTTAAACCAAACACAATCAAACGCACAAGGGCATTTTTGAAGGAGCATGTGTCAATGAAATCGTCTTGCCAGAATGGAGATACAGGTAGATGATCGCTAGAGAGTTCACAATTCCGTTACATTGAAATGATAGAACAAAGGGAAGCGCCCGAGCCTGTGATCGAAACGACAAAACCAAAGAAGAAAAAACTTCGCAAGGCACTTCCTGGCATTTGCCTGGCAAATTGTCGCTACGATGCGGTGAGTACTTTTTATGTTCACTCTTTTTTTCATTTTTGAACTTGAACTGATTCATTTGCGTGTACAGACGAGTTTCTACAGTTGAAGGTGGTTTAGGTCCAAAACGGAACTTAATCTATTGGGCAGTCGAACTTAAAGACTCTGCTTTTAAGACTTAATCTACTTACTAGCATCATTTTTGGAACATATTACGGGTTGCCTGGATTGCACTGAAATAGACTGATACTGCGTACTGTACTTGGGTTTAAAAACAATTAAACCGTTATCAGGTACGGCGCTGTGCGAAGAAGCTCGGTTTCCGCGAGATGACCGACAATGATCAGTGGACAGTTTACTGGACTGATTGTTCCGTTTCGGTTGAACGATGCACGGGCATGAAAATCTTTCAACGGATCAATCACTTCCCGGGCATGTCGGAAATTTGCCGCAAAGATTTACTGAGCCGCAACTTGACGCGCATGCTCAAATCGTATCCAAAGGAATATGCCTTCTTTCCGCGTACATGGGTGCTGCCAGCTGATCAGGCCGATATGCAGTCATATATGCGCTCGAAGAAGAAAGCCGCCTTCATCTGTAAGCCACAGCGCGGATGCCAGGGCAAAGGCATTTTCATAACACGTCAGCCAATCAAGGAATCAAATGCGCTAAACGAGAAGTACGTTGTACAACAGTACATTGACAAGCCACTGTTGATAGACGGCTTCAAGTTTGATCTGCGCGTCTATGTGCTCGTCACGTCATTTGATCCACTCCGCGTTTATGTTTATCATGAGGGTTTAGCCCGTTTTGCCACTACACCTTACTGTGAATTAGCCAACTCAAACATGTCCCAGGTACGATGTCACTTTTCTAACAGTAGTAATAATTATGAAACGTCAATTTCTAGCACTGTATGCACCTGACCAACTACTCAATTAATAAGTACTCGGCTGATTATGATCGTGATGATCGCGATGATGCCGGCTCAAAGCGCAAGTTCAGCTCGATTAAGTCCTGGTTCGAGAGTATGAACCTCGATTACAATGGACTATGGACGAAAATCGATGATATAATTGTCAAAACACTGATTGCCGCACATCCGATTATATCACATTCATATCGCACCTGTTTTAGGCATGGGTTCAGGCATCGTTTGATTTCAGTTTAAATTTATTTCGTTAAATTGTAGAGACCCTGAACTTATTCAAGTCAACACAACTCGCGCTCGGGCTGCTTCGAAATACTTGG
>SCLD01163174.1:0-20938 GCA_004367895.1 Oikopleura longicauda
TTTACTTTATTAGAGCTGAATTTAGTAATACTAAAATTGATCCCTTCTCAACAGCACAAGAATCAGAGCCCGTTCGCGATGAGGCGATTACACTGTCACAATCGTCAACGTACATCTCATCAACGGACGCGTCAATCTCACCTGGTCAATTGATCAATTCGTTTGGCGAGTTCAAAATATCGAAACACATCCAACAAAAGTTAAAGCGTCAATCGGCTCAGCAATCAAACTCACTCTCGGAAGGTATACTAATTTATTCGTTTATTCTTGGTAACGATTCATCTATTAACTTTTGATTCATTTCTTCTGAACTTATTTCTCTAGTATTTTTTAACGACTAGACAGTAACTAAATTCACTGTCCGGCTTGATTTAAATGACTCAACTGCATCTTTCTAGGCGAAATCGCGCCGAAATCAGACGATTACTCGGGGCCAAATGTCATGTCACTGGATGGCATGTCCGAGGGTGAATATCGTCCGCGTTTGCCCAAATTTCGGTATTTAATTTTTGAATTAATTTATTTATTAAAATTATAAAAAAATAAGTTTGCCCCATGGCGACGATACGGCGAATGATGTGGGCGAGACAAGTCTGGCATCAAGTCTGCCCGACAGTTACTCGTCAATGTCAAAGTGTCTGGCATCAAGTCTGCCCGACAGTTACTCGTCAATGTCAAAGTCAAGTCAAGCTTAGAAACCATTCCATCATAAAAAAATCACATTTCAGCTGTAGTCATTCCACACAATAATGTTTTTTAATAAATTTTCTTTTTGCTAAACATTCACATCGCGTTTGTTCAATTTTCAGAATGGGCATTAAAGGCTATTGGCAGTTTATTAGGTACAGTTTTTATCGAGTGATAAGAAATACAAATTTGTGTCTTTAGGCGTAATTATGAAGATGTTCTAATCAATGATTATAAATTAGCATCGACACCGGTAGTTTATGTCGATCTCAATTCACTTGTTCACATGTGCCTCGCCGACAATACCAAGAACAGGCGAACCCTGATCAACAATGTCCTGGTCGCGCTGGGCCATTTAATGGCGCAGACAAAATCGAGCGCGTTTCACATTATGTGCGATGGTATTGCGCCGCTTGAAAAGTTGAATGAAATGAGACGAAGGAGACGATCACATCAATGTCACCTGCGTAAAGCACTCACTTATGGCACGGTTTTGTTCAGTGAATTGTTGGATACAATTGAGAACGAGAATGACAATTATCAAGTACACTTTGATGGTGATGGTGGCGAAGGTGAAATGAAGATATTCAAAGAATTAAAGAGTCTGGAGAAGGGGACAAAAGTGGCGATATATTCAAACGATACGGACATGATTAACTTGGCAATGTTGGCGAATCGAGGTAGACATGAGATTGTCCAATTCCGCGCCAGGGACAAGTTCACACGTTCACCGAAGTTCGACGCAGTTCAAGTTGATCAATTGGAGTGTCACGTCAAACGTGATTTTGGCAGTGTTGAACTGTTAATGATGGTCTGTTCATTGCACGGGACTGATTACAATGAGCCTGTCGTTGAGGCACCACTGTTTGAGGCGATACGCGAGCATTATGAAGAGTGCGATGAGAGTACTAGCATTGACGAGAAATTCGTCCAGACACTCAAAAAGGCGCACTCATTTATTTTAGAAGATTGTGTTGTACCAAAATCAAACCAAATTTATAAAATGATTAGAGAGCGAGCACGTGGAGAGGTTTCAAATCGCATCATTCCATTGAAACCGCGGTTGTCCATCGTTGATATACTGAGCGATCAAGAGTACCCGATTCAGCGAACAAAAGAACTTGACGAAGCAATCAATGTCTACATGAGTAATCCAGTTTATCAAGGAATTTTGTTGTTTGGAAGGGAATGGCAGAAATGTAAGTAAACGACCAAAGCCCTTCTTACATTGCCCAATTTAGACTATACATCATCATCAGTCAAACTGAGCAGCCAGCTGAAGACGAAACTTAATCGAAGCCTTCTAAGCGAAGATGATTTTGTCAACATTTGTAATCAGCTGCAATTGCTGTGCTAATCACGTAACAAATAAAATATATCTAGTAAGGTTAAAATAATTCACGTTTTGTGAACTGTAATCTTCCACAACGTTTTATCAAACCGTGCTAAGGTAGGTTACAACGTTGCTTGACAAACACGTTAACGTTAATAAATAGTCAATGGTATCGTTTTTATGCGCCATCTGGAGGAGAACTTGAGGTTCTCAAGCGGGATAACGTAGGGACCATACTAGCCGTAACGTAGTGATAACGCCTGTCCGTCAAATAGCTTGGCTAGTACATGGTAGAGTTGTGGTACTTGGTATCCAACAACCAGCAACAAACTGTTCTATTCGTTGGAGGTGACCGCGGTATTGACAAAATTGTAGTTTAGGAGCGCGTACCAGATCTGAATACCGTACCAAACTGGGAGCGAAGAACTTGAAGGTCCTTGAAGGTCCTCCGGGCTAAGCCCGGCTAACCCACAAGGTTCGCTTATAAACTGGCCACTAACCGTACTTTCTCATCAGAAAGTTGCATACTGCAAAACGTAGTATCAATTTGAAGAGAGAATGAAACTCCAACTGGCTTTGTTCGCGGCCTTGGCCGAGGCCAATGTCCCAACGAAGAATCCCGAGGCCGATGGCCCTAAAGAAGGAGTCGATAGCCAAGAGCAGCCAAAATCTACCGGAGCACCTATGGTTCACTGTTCACAACAAGTCGGCAAAGACGACTCTTACACGACTTACGCGTCTACGCACGTCTTATCGGTGTCCGAAGACTACCCTGAAGCTGGCTTCGTGTCATTTAGCAACTACGTCAATGGCTTGTACTGCTACATTGACTTCGCCAATGCATGTGACGGCCAAGGGGTTGACATCGAACTGAAGCAAATGGCTGTCGAACCGTCTCAGTGGACCTGGAACGGCAGCTCGTGGATTAACCAAAAAGGTTGCAATTACGACGCAGTCAAGTTCATGTACACCGACGCCAATGGTGACACCCAATTCACACAAACTGACTGCGGCATCTTAAATGGCGGTTCATGGATGCCGTACTCTACGTATTACACCGGTTTAGTTCCAGCCATGACCAAATTCAGCATTGTCGGAACCGACTTGAAGCTGGTCCTTAAAACTGACTTTTCGGTTTCCGGAGGTTTTGCTCAATACAACTGGCAATGCCGCTCCTATGGCAACGACATTTGCCCCTCCAAGTACGACGGCAGCGCAGATTCCGGATGTTACGTTCAGTCTGAACCGTGGCAACCAGGCAAGGACGTCTCCTGCTCAATGGAAAACGCCTCCTGCATGACCACGACTTGCGAAGCCGACGGGATTAGTGCTTTCTTTAGCGAAAATCTCTTCCACGTCAACTCAAAACACTCCGGCTCATTCATGGAACAACTTCAAGCAGGCCATCGTGTTCTCAGACGCGCGGACACTGGTGCAGTTCTTCAAGATGTGATGGATCCCAACAACATGGGTGATCTGTGCGGCTATCAAGTTGTCGACGGTGGCATCCAACTCAACTGGAACTACTGGAGATGTGGCGTTGCACCAACAATGAAAAATGGCAAGATCACGTACGGCATTACGCTTCAAGCGCTTGGCAATGATGCCGACAGTGATCCAATGATTGAATTCTACGTCGACTTGGACGCCACCGCCGAGTGTCAGTATGATCCCGAAATTAGTATTGATACTGGTTTCTTCGTCAACCAGGAAGATGTCAACGCCGAGGTGTCTCAGGACGGCAGCTTGAACAAGAACTTCGACTGCGTGTTCTACGAGGATTCCAAGCGCAAGAATCAAATCATGGACCACAACATCGTCAACATGGGCGAGCGTATCTATGGTCGCGTTGAATCAAAGAGTAATGCCGGGTATGGTCTCATCTACAAACTGCAGCGTGTCACTTTCACTGATGCAAGTGGAAAGACTGACCCTCAAGCCAGCTTCAAAGTTGTTGGCGGAGGCAAGGGAGCCAAGATTGTCCAGGCGAAGGTGCAGAAATCCAAGTACATTCAAAACCAAAAGTACTGGCGTCCATTGGGCGAGAATATGAAGTTCTCCTTCTTGAGCTTTGGCTTCGAGGATCTTGACGAGCAAAACGCGGTCGATATCAAGTGCCACATCAAAATCGACATTGATCCTAACGTCAACCAGGGCATTAGCCGTTCACGTGGGGCGCCAATCGCCGACTTCGGCGATGAATATAACTCGGAAGACTGGGGCGTGTATGATTACTACGAAGACGAGCAGTGAACAATGAAAGTCACCAAACACAGTTATTTGGATGTACTTGACCGCAGTTATTAATAAATGAGCTCACTTAAAAAAATCTTGTTATTTTTTCATTAATTCTTAGCAACACTTGCATAGTGACTTTGAGTTTTATCGTTAAGATTATCACCATACAGGGTTGTCCGAAGGTCAGCGGCGAAAAACTGCTGAAAAAGACTGCCTATCGGATCGGGCCAGCTTTTAGATATTAATTCGTACTTACAACAAAACTTAACTGAGTTAATAATGAAAGTTAGGCGCCAAAAAACCAACTTTAGTCCGGACCTCAAATATAAAACAAAAAAGATTTGACATCTCGTTTTAAATAGGATGTTGGACCTTGTTATAATTTATAACTTATAAATAACAACTTACAATGTACCTGTTTCTGTTATTAAATCCCAGGCTTTGACTACGAACTGAAATGACGGATTTTTTCATGAACAAAAGCGATTAAAGCCCATGGTATGATAGATCATCTACAGTATATATTTTGAAATGGTGCCCAATTTATGTTTGCTTGTTTACACTTGATCTTCGTACCGGGTGAACTCTTCGTTCGTCTTAGTCGTTCCCTTAGAATACACACAAAAACAGTGAAGAGAAAAAATGAAAGTATTCAGCTGGTACCTGGTCGGCAGTCTGTCGGCGTGTAAGACTAAGCTAGTGCGTTACTACCCACAATTAGCCCTTCATCTTTAGTGTGTTACAGTAAAAACGAGTTTAACGACGACTGTGTTCGCGATGCCATTCTTCTATTCTCACAAATTAACGAACATAAAAGGTACGGCTTTAGACGGCTTATGTTCAAAAGAATTTGTTAACACAAAAAAAACCTCAGCAATTTTATGATGGCCCGCGAGATTACGAATCTGTTGCAGAATGAGTACTCGAATTCGGGCATTGTCGACTTCAACTTTCAGTGTGCCGTTTTTGATCAGGGTAGAACATGAGATACTGTTAATCAAATTAAACATTAATCACCACATAAAGCTGACAATGCCGCCATCATTGGGGACGCGTGGCAAGTGGACATACCCCGGATGAACAATCCAAGAGGTGAAGTATTTGTTATCTAACCATGAATGATTAATCGGAGATGGGGCGACTCAACAGAAACAACAAACAAGGCCGCCGTTTGCATCAAGGGAGCAAAGACAGTCGGCAAGGCACTTTACGGCGATGACACGCGATGGACGCTAATGCCCAACATGGATCTGTGTCAGTTTTACGACTCCGGTAATTAAAAACGACGAAAAAAGAGACTCAGAATAACTTTGACAAAAGCCGACAAATGCGCCAAACTGATGAAGATCTCACTGCGCAAAGTGTGTCAATGCGGCTCGGGCAAGGCAATCGTCGCAAAACGCGGCGCCGGTTACGTGGCGACGAGCTATGCGAAGCAGTACCGCGGGCGAAAGTGGGATATTTTCTTCTTTTGCGATGGGCAGAAGGTGGACTGTTGAAATAGTGGTACTAATAAAAGTAACGAACCACGAAGAAATAGACTCCCGTCACAATTTGTTTGAGTGTTGTTTCCTTTATTTGATTGAACTGACTGAGTCGGAACATCTTTCAAAGTTTTTGACATTATGAATTACAGAGTGAAGATTATGGTTCCAAAGTATATGTATATATAAATATGGTTGTGTTTTGTTGTTGTCGTTGTTTGTTGTGTGTGTTAAAGTGGGGAGAGTGAATTTACATTTGACTTCTATCATCGAGAGAGTGAAAACAGCAGTATAGCATTCTATTCAAGTAATACGTTGTGTGTACAGATTATTTACCTAGTAGTAGTAGTCTTATATTGTTTTTCAAAACAGCATCGAAACACCAATTCAACGCTTTTTAATACTTTGTTAAGTTAGAAATGATTGTTGATTTGTCGGTCGTGCATTTCGGACGCAGAATATGTTTTTTGTGTATATATTGTGTGAGTGTGATCGCGTGGTGGACAATGTGTTGTATTTATGTTTGCGGAGCTGGTGGTGGTGTGGGGTTGGGCGGCACGCAACGGGTTTGTCTGACTTTACTCGACGACAACAACGGCTGTTGATGATGAGTCCGGCTGCTCACAATGATAAACGGAGTATACGTAACCAGTCTTAATGAAAATATTTAACCTGTTCTAATCGTATCAAACTAAATGTCAAGCATCGTTAAATTCGTAGTTCACTGAGACTACTAATTCGTTTTAGCTCATAGATATAGTTCATACTGTAATTGATAATTAGTTGACAGTTATTAAGGTTAGAAATCGTAATAAAATGTAAGTAATAAAACGAATTAATAGGTGACTCGTGGTCGTTAAATTTGTGAAGATGAATATTCACAAAAACTTCTTCGAATAAAACGACCGGGACTAGCTGAACCCAAGAAACATTAACATAATATAAAGCCGGATTATTATGGGAAAGGTTATGAATTAGGAGCGGGATATTTTGTGACCTGCTTAAACCGTGGTCAAAACACAGCATAAGCTGCCATTCAAGTGTTACCTTTTGCGGTGATGGTGAACGTGAGCCAGATAATGAGTCGTCGACATAGACGCCAGACGAAGATTCTCCAGAGTTCGAGCTCCAATCCTCCTCGAGGCATTCTGGTGATCTGAACATAAGCCATGGCGTTTATCCCCCGTTCCGCATAATCCCCCTGTTTGTAACTACCTGAGTGAATCACTATCCGAATCCGCCATTGACGAGAGGCCCGAGGAGCTCGGGGGTGATGTGCTGTTGACTTTCTCGTATGTAATTGAACTCGCCGGATTGACTTGACTCACAGCTGCTGTCGTGGCAGGTGGTTGAACATCGTAAACGATTTCACTAAAATACTGCGCAGTCAGTACATGGAGACGAAAAATCAAACGTCAAAGTACGTACGTTGGCGCCCTCGTTGGAATCATATCTTCGACTTTTGAATACGTGACAAAAGGCACGCAGGGTTGATACTGATGTGGGAATGGGACGTGATGATGATGCTGCATTGCCGCCTGATGCGCTGTCGCCTGTTGCAGTGCCTTGTTCTTCTTCATCTTGCGCCGTGCCTTTTTGCTAAGTTTGATTGGCAGTTGAATTGGCATCGGGACTGGAACCGGTTGGACGACGGGTACACTAGTCTCGATTTGATAGCCTTCCTGGCGCAGGATCATGCCCAGTGTCTGTGGGAAAATATGGAGAGTCAAGGAAAAACTTAAACGTGAGCACTTACCTGTTTAGCCAGTTTCATAATCAGATCAAGAACCAGTTTACGCTCGTGGCTCATCAGACAAATGGTAGACTCGTCAACGACCATTTGCAGTGACAGTAAAAAGTTGAACCTGAAATAAGAAGATTAAGTCTTAGTCCGGACTAGTCGGTGTTAATCGAGCGCATACCTCATTTCGAGTTCATTGTCAGAATTGAAGTGATTAATCAAGTATGACTCTAATTTGCGCGTTTGGGTTTCAATATCGGGAAAGTCGATGAAGAAACGGGAAGACATCTGGTAACTCGGGTTTAATATGGCGGAAACTAATATATACTCAAACGAGAGGTGACTACCACATGAGTACGGTACTCGTTAAATTTATGTTGTAGTGGCGGTTTGCGCCGCATGATGTTGGTTACAAGCACCAAAAAATAAAAAAATAAAATGCCCGAAAATGTTTCCTATGAAACCCGTCACAATGACTGGAACTTGATCTTGTGGTCGTCTTCAATTACGTGGAAGCCGCGCGTGATCAGATTACAGTATCTGAGCAGGCCACCGCCGCGGATTTGTTCAGGGTTTTTCGTCACGATAAGTCGTGCCTGAACGGGTGGGTTATATTGATTGGCTGAGGTAATTCAAGTCTGCCGTAGTATTTTATTACTATTATTCTGTTTTGATTCAAATATGACCGAATGATGTAAGAGAGGACCTCTACGAGAGGTTATAAAAAACGTAAATAACATCGGAGAAAAATGTAACCGCTTAAAACAAATTACAATTTATGGTCAATATAGTAAATCAAATCAGCTTTCTATTGCTCGATCGTATTTTTACGGTTGTACTTTATTTCATAATATTTTTGTATTTTAACAAAAGTTTTCAATTTAAGTGTTTCACTTTACAACCCCGGTGGAAAATACCTTACTATAGGGCACATTGTAAGGACAACGAGGGTAATTATTAGGGCTAAGCCTAATTAAATTTATGTGATTCTGTTCTCCACTTCCCGTTCACGAGTTACATGCTGACCCAATAAAATCGCATGGCACAATGAAATGCTTACCTGGCCTCAGTAATATCGCCATAGACCGAGTGGACTTCAATTTGAGGAAAGAAACTGGCATTAATTGGAACATTTGGAAGCGACGAAAACGCCAAATAACTGTCGAGCATCACTTGGAAACTAGGGAGAAAATGTGTGTTAATAATAATCATTCACACAATGTGTGAAATTACCTGTCAACCGAGAATTCGAACTGCCGACGCATTGATTCGACAAATTTCAGCTCCAAGTTTCGCCCTTGAAAATCAATTATAAAACGCCTGGTCTAATCAAAAATGTGCTTACCTTTGTTATTGGTCAGTGAAATCAACGACCACTTGTCGTTTTCGTTGTTAATTTTGATCAGCTTGTTGACGTAGGCGGCCAAGAGGACCTCCGTCGTCAGCCGATCGCGTTTGACATCGGTGGGCAATTGGGACAGGATAACTGTCATGACGGTATCCTAAGCAACAAAAATAAGTTAATAAATTGGGTTGAAACTGAAGCCGACTTCGATCGGCATGGAGGAAAATAACGCGCGTGACAAAAATAATGCATACCCGGATAATGGTCCACCGTTTATTATCCGTCTCATCGGCCGATTTGCGTCGCTTCGTGTTCTTTGACTTGCCATGGCGTTGCTGTTGCAATTGAGGAATGCTCTTGCATGTGACCGAGTCCTGATCACTCCGCGTTGCCGGATGATCGGTTTGGTGCTCGAGTTTGAAGATGATGTCAAGATCTTTGTATTCGGTGTAATCTGAATTGATAAATGTGTCGTAAGTTCGATTTAAATAATGCGGCTTATCAAGTAACTTAGATGAACAAAATGCTACTGTTGCTCAGATTGTATACGCTTGAACTTTACGTCGTGTCAAGTGTGTGGTGAAATGCGAATTGGTTTAGACAGGGTCAAAAACGAACACATTTGCGGCGCGTCGGGTTGAATATTTTAGTATAATTTCACTGCAGACATGAACAAAAATGAGTGTGTTAATTTGAATTGACGCTGAG
Source organism: Oikopleura longicauda (assembly GCA_004367895.1). NCBI lineage: Eukaryota > Metazoa > Chordata > Appendicularia > Copelata > Oikopleuridae > Oikopleura > Oikopleura longicauda. The sequence goes on from SCLD01163174.1 coordinate 9,537, forward strand.
GCGAACTCTAAGTCTTCGCATTTTATAATAATCGCTTAAATAATGCACGGCTCTTTGTGAATGGGATTTGACCATTTTTGCCTTGAATTCCGTAAAATCGGAACTTTTTTCGGGGGGAGGGTACTACAACGTTCAATTTGAAGAACTCTGTGCAGGGTGTGCTATTTATATAAACATGACGACTGTAACGTCCGCATTGTTTTGGGTGTCTTTTCGTGCTTACCTTGGGCAATGCAGTGGGAGGCGGCGCTGCCGTTGAGAATGACACCAGTGATGCCAACGCCCGCATCGATCAGCCGCTTCTGGACGGCCTAGGGAAGAAAGGAGGGGTTTAAGTCAAAATAAAAGTAATGGAAAAAACAGATAACGGAGCTCAAGTTGACATAATTGTGATAAAGAAACTAACGGGACATGGGTTTCTTATCGCGATTTTATTCCGTCGAATAATTAAATATCATTGAATTAAATATGCCGACAATGTTAGATCCGTGTTTAGATTCGATTTTAGAAGTTCTAAACTTCAAAAAAATGAAGTTGAAAAAATTGTAAAACATATTCACCTGGATGAGCGTGCGCGGCTCGACTTCGATGATGGGAAAGTTGCCCTTGCCATGGATCTGATGCTTTGAATCAAGGATTTTGGCCAATCGTTCCACTTCTTTGAAGCGAAGATTGCTCGAACTCATAATATACGGCGTGTGTCCGGATTTCTCTGAATTTAGTTCACCATATTTAGTTATCGCTATAAATCGCCACAATGTTTTGCCCGTGGGTTTTCGTTTCACCAATGAACAAATATTTGCATGATTACTAACTAACGAGTGGCCTTCACTAACTCTCTCAACACTGTTGTTGTTTCGAACGTCTGTGACTTATCAACAACAGGGACCGAGCCCGTAAAACTGGTGGGGGCCATGTAGGCACCAAGTAGTGCAGCATACTTTTTTTTTATCTCACTTCTTGTTTAGATGACGGCCTATGAGGGGCAAACGCAGGCACGTCTATGCTCTCTCTACACACACACACTGTCGCAGCAGAAAAACTGGCGCATTAAAAATAAATCATCGCCATGTTCTCAATGTGTCGATTTTGCCTCTCTCTTTTCTTGTTGCTCGTTGTGTCCGGCGCCGCGCGCTCTTTTGCGTCGTCGCCCTCATCCGTTTGGGCAAGGGAACAAAAAACAAGGGGGACGTAAAAGCTGCGACGCAAAAAAAGTGCCGCTGTCTGCGACGAGAAACGCCCGCGGCGATGCAGGAGCAGCAGCAGACGGCGAGTTGGACACGTCTCTCTGTTAATATTCTTTTTTACACACGTTGGCTAGGTCCCTCTGTTGAAAACGCGAATTTGAAAGTGTGAATTGGGCATAGACGACTATGAGATGGGTAAGGGGGTACAAAGTGCGCGCCCGCGGGGCATAAACAACTAAACTGATTAAACTGTCTGTTCCTTACGTTAGTAAATACAGTAAAAAAGTGCAATATGAATTAGAGCGTGCGTGAATTGGTCGACTCAACAATTCGAAATTGGCGTAATAACTTATTCACTGGTAATTCAGGTCAATTCCATTAGCATAGGTTACTCTATCGCATCTCTGTAGTTTCAGTACGTTTTTGCATACCTCGCCTCTCTATATCCAAAGCGACAAGTAGGGTATCCGAGAGTAGTGAGTGCACCGCGATTGTCTACGTTTTTGTGTTGGGGTATCTATCCTTCGTCTTCCACGCATCGTAAAAACGCAATTGTAAAAGAATAATTACGCTATGTGCTGACCAAAGTGAACATAATCAATTTATCACACGCATCACTTACTCGACTCACAAATATAAAAAAGCCTCTCGTCTGACTGACGATTAGTATTTTGCAATAAAGTCGACTTGAAAACTGACCCGGCATTATGTATTATGTAATTACAGTCACTACCCTACCGGGGTTATTTTCAATTTCGGCATATCAACTCGTTAAAGTATTACTCCCGTCACTCTCAAATGATAATAAAGTACGTAATCATGGGATGTCGTCAAGTTCAACTCAAATTTATCCCGCGAGTTTGGGGGGAACGAGGAAGTATGTTAGTGTATTTGATAAACAACCGTTCATCTCTCTTACTCGATTACAGAATCTGGTACCGCCTAGTTCACAATGAAAGCATTATAAAGAGTGGTAATAATGAAAACAATCATTAACGAGCTTCGAGACTAGGCAAGATATGTGGGCTTGGCCCAAGCCATGTGGATGTCTAAATCCGCCGGTCCAACACCTCCCAGTATCTCTCTGTTATAACGCCGAGGAAACTTCAAATTGATCCATGTTATTAGTTTAACATAGCGCCAGTAACCGGTTGCGAATCGATTTCGGTCGTACGTAGTGGATTAGTTTCTGAAGCCCGTAATCTGCCTGTTTCAAATGTCTAATTAAACAATTTAGAATAACATAATTATGATAGTGCGGCGGTCAATTTTATGGTCACTTTCACGGTCACCCCGTATGTCAACTTGAAGAAAAAAGAAGACCGCATGGCAATGAATATCTAATTAATTTGCTTCTAAGCCCTAATCTAAGGTATTCTCGGGCCCCTTGGCCTATATGTCACCTCTTAGAAAAACCTGTCTTTGCACGAGCAAGCAATATTTTGCTTCTTGCATGGTGGCCCTGATGTGTACATTATTAAGCATGTAAGTGTTGTCAAATTTAAGTTTTAAACGCATTCGACTCTAAGTGGCGAAGGGGAGGTGAGCAACTGAAGGTTGTGTGTCACTGGTGTAAAACTGGGCATTATGCATTATTGAGCAACATGCTCTCCTTAGACATTAAAACATTGGCAACGGAATCCCGTATCTTAAACACTCTACTACCACTACATCGTTTAAACTAGGTCATTTTCCATCAATGGCCTTGTCAAACTACAGTTGTTTTGGTAAACGAAAGTTGATTATGCTAATTTCCCACGACTTAGAACATTTAAAAACATGTGAGTTTGTATGTTTTCATAAATAAAAATGCTGAAAGGCGGATTTACATAATGCAACGTTGGTTTAACCCCTGGCGAAATGCGGAAGTTGTTCTAAGTGTCATTGTTCTGGGTTTGCTTTTTTTGAGAGAGATAGATGTTGTTGAAATTGCTTGAAAAAAAAGAACGGACTTGTGCTGGACTTCACTTCGTGTCAGAATAGTAAGGGGGTGTGCGGGGGAGATGGGTAAGCGGGACATATAGCGTGAGCTCAGATTGAGGAGAGGGACCCGGCCGTTATTGACATTTAGAGCGGGCCCATGTTCGACCTAACCACACGGCAAACTCCGCGTCACTCAGTTTTGACTTTCACATAGGCTGTCCATGTTAAGACGGTAAATTACTACGGTAAATGGTGGTGCAATTAAGTATTGGGTGAAAATAAATCAGGCTACTTTAAGGGCGTTTTTTTTGTGTTTTAGGTTAAACTGAAGTTCGACTGAAAGTTTTAGACGTGGTGACAAGGGGGCGAATAGCCTCCCCGTTTCACCGCTGGGCCTATAGGCCTAGTAGAAATAGAGCTCCGAGTTCACACATTTCGAAATGGAATAAGTAAGCGAGAGAAAGGGGTTCGCTCGCCCTGGCCCCCATAAATATTAATTCATTGAGCATTTTAGCATTTGACCATCAGATCAGAATTGTGAGGCCCCGTCTTCTTAGTTTGTGTCGAATTTGACTGATTAATATGCATGACGGGTTTTGCTGTTTTCACGATAAACTATCTTCGTTCTTTCTCTCTCTCTCTTGTTGAATCCAGAGTCAAGATGTGGATTAAAACCAAGATCAATGCCCTATTTTTAAACATTTACCAAGTGCGTTCGAGCCAAAGGCGTCGTTCGAGTATAATTGATAATAAAATATATTTAGTATGTGTACACAGTACATTTTCACACCTTCCGTTTGTTCTTCTTGCAGGTTCCATTGGCTTCGATGGCCTACTTAGAATGTCGCACTCACGTGACTAACTCAACGTCATGTGACTCGATTACGTCGCAAAAGATAACTTGTTTTTGATCGATTGGGGCCGTATGTGCATGCTAATGGTGAGGCCAAAGTGTCAGCGCACACTATGCTCTATATTCTGTAGTATAGTCACCGGACAGTTCGAAAAAGGGGGAAATGCCGTCGCGATCAATAAGTCATTAAGTCCACATACGTCATGAGAATATAACGCGAAAAGCGGATTTAGGGTTGCACCTTCGGTTTTTTCTCGGTTGTCTCGGACAACTGGTCTGCCCCTATGAGCTTTACTACACTAATCTATTTCAACTGTCCCGTTGTCATCCCGGAGCTGAACTTTTGCCCAAAAACACTGTCAAACAGGCCTAAGTGAAGTCAAACCACTAAGCCAAATTAGCGGCTGCCAAAATCAAACGTAAATCTAGCTCCATTGCTAAATGGGAAATCGCTGTTTGTCATGATCATTATTACCTCTTTATTTGCTTCGGATTGTTTCTCTGTTCGTTGTGTGTGTAAAAAACGGGATCAGCGAGCGGTCTCTCTTTCTCTTTCTCTCTACGCGGTGTTTGGGTACAACAACGGGGACTTATGTGGCGGTTCTCCGAATTGTGTTTCCTCGATACACACACACACACTGTGTCAGAACAATAAGGCGTCTTTTACTCGTTTTTCCCTCTACAAAATATAAAGACTTTTGAGATGGAGAGGAGAGAGAGCGAGACAGAGTGTGAAGTGATGTTGGAGGGCCCCTACAAATGGCCAGAGGTGGCGCGCACAACGATAAAACCAAACTCATGAAAATGTATTTATGTAATTATTTAGAATTAATTATTCATTCCCAAAAAGCGTCGCCCAGAACAACGCTGCGTAAACAGTTGTGCAATGTCGGACTGGCAATGCTCACTGCACAGCGCGCTGCAACTGACTAAGACCAGACGAGTCTGCATGCGTGCTATGGCAACAAACACAGTAAGACCGCTTCGGAGGCGCGCATCGGAAACTAATTGCGCTCGTACAGTAATGGACTGATATATATTAAACTCATGTTTCAAGCAGAACCTGTCTGGGATGTCGTCCAGTGACGAACAGTGAACCCAAAATGAATGCTGGAGACAAGAAGGGGGCTGAAACTGACGTCGTATACATACATTTACATAATATAAAACACAAAAACAACAACCAAGTTTTTTAATGCCCTAGTAAGCATTAGAAACATACATGCTAATCCACATTGCGCTGAGTATTTAATCGTTTACAATCAGTAGTGAAGCATTTACTAGAAGCATGAAGCATTTTGCATAATACTGTTCGCCATATCAAATGTCTCAATGTCAGCTTATGCAAGGAGGCCAATAGCAAAGTTCAAGTGGGGTTCATTCACAGCACTTTAGGTTGCTCAAAAGACTCTCAATCAATTGTTAGTCGCTGCACTTACTTGTTTTGTTACCAGTTCTTTCGATGATTGCTTTCAATCCAAATCACGCGACCCTTGATCGAACTTACATGCAAGCCGACCTTGGATAACTTGAAAACATAAAAGTTAAACCGCAGTTTACGCAATTCGCCCAATTCGCTCTATAAATCTTAACAGGGTCAATAAAGAACAATGCAATTATATGTGCGTACCCGGCAGTGTGAACTATGCGTCACGTTTTTGCGCAGATTTATGTGTCTCCGCGTGCTGTCTAGGAATAAACTACAGGCAAAGTTCGCAACGTTATTGAAACTGTGTAAGGTATGAGTTTGACTTCAAGGTCAGCACATTATCCCCTGTTTCAAAGATGCATGATTCAAAGCGCCAAGTGAGCCTTATTTCACTGACCTTTCACTTTTATTCATCAAGTTTCTAATTGAAAAAACTTCACCACGAGCTTCCTGAACCTTCCTGACACTGTTTTTTCCTCGCCCTATAACAACAAGTCACACTTCTTGCCACCTATGACTGGTGTTGTTGCCCGGCCGGCATTAACGAAAAAATGAGAATAATTGTCCTTGTTGCTGTTTTGTGCGGCCAGGGAAAGTGGGGAATACAGAAACTCGTGTTATTTGGCATTGGCCGCTCCCTAATTATCAATGTGTTAATTGAATTAGCGCGCCACTGTAAATGAGAAACATCATGTCATGTCATTGGACCATTTGTTGTGACCCACGTTTAAAAGATTTCAACGTTGACGACACGACGCCGTGGGCACCGTCCTCGCCGGCCCCTTCCAACTGATCAACGGCATGACAAGGCAATGGGGATTTATAAGTGCATTAAAACCGAAACTTAAACATTATTGCGCATCCCTGTGAAACGGCCGCAATCATCAAGGCATATGGAGAGCGTGCAACACAGTGGTCACTTTGCCCTAATTTCTTACATGAGGCGAAACGCACCGCGTCTGGGGCAACCAAGGGTAAACTCGAGAGGTAAGTTGGAAATTGATGACGATATATCAATAAAGACGATACTACTAGTCCCCATCCGTATGACAACAGCATGAACTGTTTTTACGACTTGAAACCGCAGTGTCGCCGCTTCCAGTGGAAATTTACGAAGTTTGATATCGAAGATGAGGATCCGAGTGATAACTATCAGAAGGATCCGCTCAATGAGCATCATTGCGAGTGGGATTCCCTTGAAGGAAATAGATTTAAAAATGATCTTACTTCAACAGTACGTTTGCAGTACTAACTAAATCCCTAAACAGTACGATGGTTCGGCGACAATGGCACACAGACAACGGGTCGTCTATGTCATCTGGTCGAGCGTGATACGGCTCACTTCCCATCGGGCAATCCGAACTCGTTCAAAGACTACGACGGAAATAATCCGCAAACGCTTCACTACACCCATACAGAAGTTAATACCGGTCACCTACTGCTCCATTTTCAAAGTGATAAAAACCGTTCATTTTTTGGTTTCAGGCTCAGGTAGTAACTAGGTTCTCATTTCCGCCAACCGCGAAAACATAAAATATTGCCGCTAGATATACCTGTTTGGCGGATGTCGAAACAACAAACGTAACAGTGTCACAGCGTGGTTTACAACCGGTACTGCCGCCGACATTGACAACTACTACAACGGTTACCAATGCAACAACTGTAGCATTAACAACGGACATACCAAAAACGACAGGATACGTAAACTCAACCGTCGTATTCGATGACCTATGCACATTCTCAAACTGTAGTCTCAACAACGGTACAAGTTTATCAACGACTGATGCTCCCCTCGTCTTCAATACTGATCCCATCACGGAAATGACCTTCAACTTTACAACGGCGTCGGATTTGACTAACACAACTGCGTTTTTTGTTCGAAACCACAACTACACCATCGATTATGTTGTAAATAATAGCTCGTCCGCGAGTAGTACGAACGCCAGTTCAACCACTTCCACAACACAAACTCCAACAAGTAGTACCAGCACGTCCACTACGGCTACTAGTACCACTACTGCTACTACGGGCACAACGGAGCCACGTAATCAACAAGATCATCCGGGTTCAACGAGCAGACGTGCTGATATAACTCGTACTACGAAGGCGACAACCACCCCAACTACGCGGGACCGAAATAGCACTAGTTTCACAACACTAATTACCACCACACTATCTTCTCACCAGGCAAGCCGTCGTCCACAAGCACGTTCCAGTGCTTCAGCTACTTCTACAACAACCAGAAGCACAACGACGACTTTAAGCTCTGGTAGTACAACAACGCATACAACAACAAGTACTACGACTACGTCTACAACTACAACTACGACCACGACTAGGCCTACGACTACGTCTACAACCACAACTAGTGAGGAATTAGTTGTTACACGTTCTGACTCAACCACTTCGACTTCACGTATCCCGTACGTCTGGGAGTCAGAAACGGACCGAGAAGGAGGAAATGAAGAAAGCCTCTTGAGCTTACTGCCTGATTTGAACCCTCCCGTTATTGTCGCTCTCATTGTCGCTTTGGTTGTTATTGTTGCCGTGATAATGTGTTGCTGCAAAAAGTGTCAAGATACGGAAGGTGATTACGACGTCGCCCATGCTGAGAAGGTTACCAACAACAAGCACCAGCCCTTAGCTAAACCATTTACTAGTGCGCTCTAACAATGCAAATAAAACATGCCATGGCTAAACCCATCTGAACATTGTTATTTATCACATATGCACATTGACTAGACATATGTTTGCGTGTATTTTCATTGAATTTCAACTTAAGAGCCAGCTGCTTGTAGGCATCGGGTTTTGTTATGATAATTAGATTGTCATTCAATTAAAGTGAACTTCATATTGTAAAATTTAACAACGTTAGCGAGTTCACTCATAAGTGTACGGTTCGTCCTACTGATTCTGCGCATGTAACTGTGTCATTTTTCGTGTTTTAACTCTTTCAAGGTTATATGATGACATTGAGATGTCACTTCTGTCACTGAAAATGGCTCAATGGCCGTGGGGCAAACGGCGTGCAAGTTCAAATAGCTTATTGGCAATTTTTTACAACGAATTTGAACATTTTTTAATCTGCGATTGAAAGGTGATCGTCGACGTAAGCAGTTTTAAACAGAACCAATGCGCCGATACTCTGTCGAACTGTCATCTTGGCCGTGAAACGTTTCCTTTGAGTTCATATGTCAATTGTAATTGACGACGGAACTTAGTGAACTAGGTTTTTTCCAATTCACCGTATATGTCAAAAATGGAAGCAAGTTTTGACTTGATCGATTATTTATTTTACAGTTTGTATCGGGTAATGTTGACGTGAATTAATCTACAATGTGTGTTCAACATTTAAATATTGTACAATAGCAGTATGTTTGGTTTAGCAGGTTTTCGGTGGCTACTCGTCACTGAGGCCTGGTACAATATAAAATAATACACCTTAAATACGAAACTGGTGTCGACTACTTGTATATTGTAGCAGGGCGGATTAGATTTGATCGAGGTAGCCGAAGAAAAGAAAAAGAATAAATATAGTATTTTGATTTTGATATTTGTACATTTAGCAACATTGACCTTGTTTTTGTTGGTTGTAGTAATCGAGTAACGATGTGGTTGATGTGTGTCTGTGTGTGAGTAAGTGAGTGCATTTGAATCAGGACTGATTCGAGGCATAGTCTTCCTTCAAAGCCTGAAGGCAAAATTGATACTGTTCGGCTGTTTGCACGGCGAATGCGCGCTGTGATCGAAGTCTCTTCACCGTCTCGGCCAGGTTAACCGATTGACAGTGTTTGAGCCACTCGCGACAGATGGCAATTGTCAGGTAAGTGCCTAAATTTTAGTTGTTAAATAGATGTTTTTGAAATGTTTTCTCAAATTTAAAATGAGAAAATCAAGTGATGATGCTGAACCTGTACGGCCAATGCCGGCAGAGCAGTGGATGACGATTGGGGACGTTTCGAAGGCGTCCTCATCGGCGGGAATAGGCGGATCATAGATCGATTTCATCGAGTCTTTGATCTCGGCGTGTAACGTGTTGATATGGTTTTGGAAGTCGAGCAGCATTTTGGGACTCTTGGGAATGCCAAAGTCGGGCCACTGAAAAAAGATGCGGTGTTAATTGGTATGTTCGACATAAGATGATCCATTCAAAGAAGAAAATGAAAGTTCGTGAAAGTTATTTACCTGTGTGAACTTGTAATGGTAAACGGTTCGGGTCTGGCATTGGTAGGAGACCTCGAGCGTTTGACGGATGAAGTGCTCCTCAGTGAGGGTTTCACCGACGTTCTTGACGCTGAATGCGCCCCAGTTTTGCACCTCACCGGATTTCTTGGGCCAGTACTTGTGGCACTTGACTTTGCCGCGTTCCATCAGTCTAGAAATATGATCATTAGTATCGTCGTCACGCGATTAAGCGGTTAATATCTACCTGGTGGTCATGACAACAATGCGCGAGTTATTCTCCCAGATCATTTGCCAAAAATGGCTGATTGTGTTTTGTTGCGGGCCTTGAGTACAGATGAATGCGCGACGCTTGTTAAATCCATCTGCATATGATGCATTGATGTAGTCGTTATCATCGCTGAGGTAAGTGTCTATTGAAGAAAAAAGAGTTAGAAAAATAAAATTCGCAAAAATGTTTTAAGTACCTCTGATTTTGACGCGCGAGTGATCGTAGCATGGGACGTCATTGTACCGATTGCGCAGCATATTGTACGGTTTGCGTGAGGTAGAAAAGGACCCATGTGGCTTGGCATCGCGAATCACTTCGTACTCCTTCTTCGCCGCACTACTGGTTGCCTCGTGCCAGTTTTGATGGACTTCGTTGGAGCAATTGTGAATGCTTCGAAGCGGGATATCGTCGAGCTTGTTAACTTTCTCGGTCGATTCAGTTGACGAGTCCGAGTCATATGTCTCAGAGCTGTAGAAGCGGCCCGTGTTATTGTAGCTTGAATCGAATTTAGGGAACAGATTTGTCAGGATCAGCTTGGTCGGCGTATAGGAGGAGCTGCCCATTTCAATGCCCGAGTCATTTGACTTTGGCGTCGAGAAAATTTGGGGCTCAGTATCGGATGGAATTGACTCGTCCGTGTCATACTTTTTCTCCAAAATCTCGGCAATGTCCAAATCGGCCGAGCGAAAAGACGACGGGCTGATTGGGCTACCGTCGGGGCCGATGACGGCAAAGGAGAGCGGCTCCTGTGTTCCGCCAGAGTCTTCGGGATTTAACATGCTCTTTAAACCTAAATATTTCTTTGGTGAGAAAGTGCATACTGGGGTGATTATAAATGACTGATAATTATGGGCTCATTAACGGCAACAAAACTGTATACTGTACAGTATCGACGACAGTAAAATTGTATAACTGTGCGCAATTCAGCTCTCATCAAATTCTGGCGAGTTCAACCCACTCAATTCACCGTAGTAAAATCATCAATACCAAGTATGCTCCGGGAGGGAGAATCGCACACACCAAGACGCGCATGGTGTAGGTTGGCGTGGGGCGTTGATACGCGCGAAATGCGCAAGCGAACGGCTCGGGCGAATTTTGTTTGTATTATGACAACTAAGTACTTTTAATCGGGCACACTTTTTTAAAGGTGAACATCGCTACTCATAATAAACTTTCAGTTTAACTTTCCCGAGAATTTTTGTAAGCAGTTATATAACGGCTATTGAGTCGTGTTTTAATTAGACAGTAGGAGGAGTTTTTTCTGTACAATTTCAAAGAGAAGCTCAAGTAGTAAAAATCGGACAGTCGTTGTGCTATATTGCTTCGCTTTTGTCTAACATGTTTCAAAGCCTTTTGTATCTTAAAACAGGGTTTCTGCTGACTCAAGCGGGTTGAACTCAGTGCGCCAGTGTTGCTTTTTAATGACCCATCCATTCAGAGTATATTTTTTCACTACTTACGTTTTTCAGGGGTTTCTCTGAGAGGCTCAAATTTTTCTTGAACGTTGGTCAAGTTCAGCAGGAAGCTTCGTTTAACCATCAGTATTCATACACTGTT
>SCLD01163285.1:0-22332 GCA_004367895.1 Oikopleura longicauda
ACAATAACGTTATTTAAATTCAACTGTATAAAAATGTAATTTCTGTGAAAGTTCCATAGCCAAGTTATTAAAAAGTTAATAAAATATACATTAAATAATCCCATGGTCATTATCATATATTTAAACAGAATAGAAAGTCATAGTATCAATTAAACTGTATTATTAATAATACGCGTAGTGGATTTTTGAAGGTTGAAAAAAAGAGCGCACTGAACAGGATTCGAACCTGCGCGGGAAGATCCCAAGTGATTTCTAATCACTCGCCTTAACCACTCGGCCATCAGTGCTTACCGTAAATTCGGAACGTAATTGATATATACCATCCCATGATTCGAATATAGAAAACATAATTTATTTTATCTTAACTAACATTTTAAGTCGGTATGTTCCGGGTACTACATATCGAATTTCACTTAGATGGTTAAGCTATAATAACTTTAGTTTATGTTGCTCAATATCTATGCTTTGTTTGTGACTATAACCAGAAAATTTTCAAATTTTTGATGGTTCCTGATTTTATTTCCGATTTGAAATTACGGGGGAACGGTTTTTATGTGTCAACGTATACAAAGTCATTTCAATTGAGCCAAAACTGAAAATGTATGATGTATACAAAGTACCGTCAGCTGTGTTTTCAATGAATATATTCAATATTGCTGAAGAGTACCGTTTTGCGCATCAAATTCACAAAATGATGCCATCCATATTCACATTTTCGTTTATAGTAAATAAGGGGAATAAATGTGTTTTAACTCTTATTGGCAACATTTTGGAAATATCAGATAGCGCTTTTCACGAAAAAAAATCCAGTATCACAACCAGTGACGTCATCATTCAGAACAGGAGTATAGGACCATACAGTATGGTCCATACTGTTTGGCCCAAGGGCCTTGGCTCATATAAAGTTCAAGGCGATATTACAGCTGCACCGTTGGCTTTCACATTACTCATGTGACATGAGTCATGTGACATGAGTGAGGTGCAATTGAGCCGAAAAGCTGCCGTCAACTTGGCCTGTTGGAGCGAGATAAGTGCCTGTTACCGACAGAGATGGGCGCGGCATAAATAGAACAATAGCGGCAAAACTAATCCTGTGTCTGCAGCCGAATGTTCAGAGATCTTAAAAGGGTACTTTATTACGTAAGGGGAAGGTCAGACATTTGAGTCTAGCACCCGGTCGTGAAACTGCTCAGGTGTTCGGAACACCGTGGTTCACCCAAATGCGTGACCCCTATACAATGTGAGGCCCCTATATAATTGTAACCAAAAACCCCTGTAAGAAATTGCTCAAAATACTTTGTGTATTCTTTGTGTGTTTTTTGTAAAACATATCCGTGGAGAAGCTTTCCCGGTAGAATGCCACTTAAAATAATATTTTTTGAGCACGAAAAGTTCTAGAACAACGAAATCGGCGAATCATAGAAACTTTCTAGAACGTTGTCTAACAAAAAGTTTTCTAACCATTTTAAGATCAGATTAAAAAATACCAAAAACGAACTGACTACACATTTTATTTCTCACTGAGTCATAATAGAGTTAGTCATTATTAAGTTTTGGGTAACGTAGGCGATTAGACCCTATGCCCACCTCTTATTTTTCGTTGAGTCATAGTGAATCACAACATGTAACAGATTTATTGTGTTTTAGAGAAAATCTTTAAGAACTGCGAGTTTATCTACTGTTCATTACTCCATCAAGCGTGCGTTTTGGCCCATGATTGGACTTTTTCTAAAATTTAACCATGTTCATGGTAATTTTCGGAATTTTTCTAAAAATCGGAAAAATTCATGAATTTTGCCCTTTATAAGGTTGAAACTCATCTTTTTTGTCTCACAAAAATTAAATTTATTAAAAAATTTAGAAATGGCTAGAGACGATTTGGCTTCCGCCAAAGATAAATTTTTTGCTGCAGCTGGTGCACAATACGCAACGAGTCCAAAAGACTACATTTTGGATGAAAAAGTGAAATTTGTGCCAGCACCAACTCGAAATCATCTGGAGAATTCAGATAATCCTTCCACAGGATCAAAAGGCTTACCAAAAGTCCTAGAGAAAACTGGACACTATTGGTTACATGCTGATACTATGGGAGGTATGGGTTATTATTATTCTAGAAAGAATTAATGGCAAAAAATCTCTACTCTCAAGCCAAAAAATTATTAGACTTGAGTCTAAGATAATTTGACAAAGTCAAATTTCACTAATAACGATTCGTTATAATGTTCTAGAATTGTTTCTTTAGGAACAATGATGGAGGGCTACTTTATGAGTCCAAGAAATGATGCATTGCCAGAAGTTTTGGACACCAAATTCCAATTCTCAATGGATCATATGGCAACAAAATGGGATTATCATGTCGTAGATCTCGATGAAAAACTAGAGGTAAAATCATTTTCATAAATATTGATTATAAATTATGAAAATTGTTTAGACGATAAATGGTAATACTACCAATTTTGTAAATCACCAGCCGTCTGGTCAAGTTCAAACAGTGGACAGTATTCATGTTCAACATCTTGGGCTGACCTCACTTCGAATGACACGACAAGAGCTAGTAGAAGCCACATTGTCAAAATTCATTCTTGCTGATGATGTCAACTCAAAGCTAAAAGACAACCAAATGGCACTTTTAGCGGTAAACACTGATACTCGAAACAGTTCTACCAAATTAATGGACATGTCATCTGAATACCAGATTATTATGATGGTGTCTAATACGTCAGCTGATTTCAAAAAGAAAGCATTTACTAGTGGAGTAGATGAAGCTCAATCTATTGCTAGAAACATGGGCAATATTGAGGTAATGACTCTCACATAAAAAACTTTATAACTAACGTTATTACTGTAGGAAATGCTTTCAAATGTCATGAAATCACCGATAGAATCCTTGGCCGAATCAGCATGGAATGTATCAGCGGTCAATCAAATTCTGAGCAATACAGATTTAGGTGACGAACTTAAAATCGCGTCAAAAGTCTGTACGGATTTCAATGTCACCCCTGATGACCAAGAAATTGGTGAATTTCTCATTGAGATGCCTTTTCCAATTTCCAAAGATTCATTGATCTCGTTCAAGTGGATCATAATTAACAAGGAAACTTGTCAATATATTGACGATATGAAAAAACCGCCACTAAGTGAAGGTTTCAAACTTGTGGATACAACATCAACCACAAATGACGTCACTCTAGGAATAAATCCTACAGAGTTAAACAAGGCTTGGGAAGAAATCAAAAAGATCAAAATCCAAGCAAATGAAATTGAAATCAAGCCATTTCAATATGAAGTTATCAGGTACATACATATTATAAGTAAGAATATCCGATAATAAAATATATCTAGAATGTCAAGAGAAGACGGTCAAGCTGATTATGATCCTGCCGTTGAACAATTTCTTCAAAACTTTCTAGTGGAGAAGAATATTGCCGTTCATCTCATGGAAGACGTTGAATTGACTTTGGAAGGAAAACACATCTTTCAAATACTCTCCAAGACAAAGATTGGAACATTTTTCCACAAAATGGCCCTTCAAATTCTTATCACCCAAGTGAGTAAAAAATATTTATCAAGAAAAATTTGATTACGAAATTTATATTCAGACAGCCTATATTCCAATCAGAGAAGAACAAGGTGAGACTGAAAGAGATATCTTTGAAAACTTTGAGAACAAGGCAATTGAACATTTCTGTGCTCAAATTCTAATGGCAATGGAACCAAAAATGTTCAAACTGATTGCATCCATCACTCCAAGGATTACGGAGTCATCTGAAGAAACGGAAAAAGCAGTTCGATTCATCAATGATGCCTTGATTAACAATTTCATGCCTGATGATCCGCTACCAGATGCTTTCAATTCAGCTTTTGGCAGGAATCCTTCGGAAAAAACTATCGAAGATCCCATTCCTATGCTAATAAAAGTTGTCAGGGAATTGTTGACGTCACTGGGAGTCCGGTGGCCAAAGTATAACCACCAGTTGGTGGTAATGAATAAATTTCTCAAGCGGGAATTTCTTAAAAAAGATTTCCAACGAGATGCCATTATTCAATTATCAAATATGTTGTCATTTTTGATCAAAAAACCAGAATGGCTTTTCAACTATGCCCCTCACTTGGCCCTGAATGAAAGACTGTGCATACATTTGGCAGAAAATTTTGACATTCACCGACTTAACACCAAAGTAAGCCTTTATATAATCATATTTATGATAAACAAAACATTTTTAGGTTGTATTGGCAACCAAGTTTAGAGAGAGCATCAAAACAATGCCGATTGTAGGTGTCAAAGCAACTTTTCAACTTGCAACAGATGAAAACATTGCTCGATTGCTTTTTGATGCTAAAGTTTTCAAAAATGAAACGAAAGCAGTCAAAAGGGAAAATGAGATTCGAAGCAATGAGAAAATCTCAGCCTATATGCTAATGATGGCAGCCCCTCAAAAGACATTGGACGAATTCAAAGTACCAGATGTGTTTCGAAGGGATATCTCAACAATGACTCATAGAAGAGTCACTCAATTCAAAGAGTTACTTACTGGTGTTAGTAAACCAGAAAATGAATTGATCATTATCCAACATGAACTGGATTATTCAAATGTTGAGTTGGACACAGGATTGAAATGTGTTTACAGGATTCAACTCATTGATGATGATGGCAATCAGTCGTCTCAACAATGCACGAATCCTCCAGCTGCACGTCATGCACACTGCCATGAACATATTACAGCAGTCTCACCTCAAGAAAGACGACTGTATGAAAATTTGGCTTCAAATGACATTGCACGTGACCAATTTCACTTGGTAAACATTGGTGGAGGCATTGAAATCAAAATTGCCATGAAGGAAAGAGAAGGTTACAGTCTATGCCCAATGTCATTGGAGTTGGATCATGTTAATCATGTTGAAGCTCGATATTGTGAGTGGGAACCTATCTACACCGAATTCACCTCATATTACGAGGTTACGAAAAAAGACCGAAATGCTGAATTCCCGGAAAGAAAATTCAGAAAGAAATTTGGAAAACCTGGAAGGCATCAAACTTGGAAACAGGTTTATCTGGTCTTGAACTCACTGATGGATCAACTTTATTTCGATAAAGATAAAACCTGGAATAACTTCAACGTCTGGGCAAGAAGAGTGGGTACAGCTCAAGGTTGGACTAAAATCAAAGAAGACTTCCTGGATCCACTAGATCAAAGAAGGGAAACCAGCTCCAGAACCTGTAAAAAGGTCAATATTCGACAACATGATGAATCTAAACCATTCTACAATGCTGATCAAAGCAATACAACGAATGGAAGATTTATTTTCCCGTTTAATAAGGTACCCTTATAAATGTTCTAATTAATCAAATAAATAATCTTAATTAGGGAATCGAATATTCACCGTATACACGGTCAGACCAACAGAAAATACCCCTGTTCTACATCGAACCGGATATTACTGATGACAACACTGAATACAATGGTGTCCTGGTTATGGCCTACGGTGCAGCTCTTCTCCATATGAATCATCAAGCTCAAAACAAAGGCCTTGAAGATGCAAGTTTGAGGAAAAGATATAAATAATCATGAAACATGATAAAAAATTATTTGAATAAGGGGTGATCATTAACGGTAGTTTCACAGTGTAGGGTTTCTGACTTGAAAGTCCATGGTTCTACGTGCCAAAGAGCATGATTAATGCAAAAATTTACAAATATAAGTTTGTTAAGAAAAGTTATGGTTCGTAAATATTGAAAAATATTTCTATCTTATAAAGAAATGATCCAAAACTGGCAAGTCAATTCCAATTTCAAGCGGCTGAACTCATCAATGTTACCAATGTCAACAGACCAGCCAAGCATGATTTAACCGAATTACCATTCCAAAGTGGTCAAAATCAATTCACTCTGCTTGACCTGATTAACCTGGTTAAAAAGTTAAACCAAAGGGCTTCATCTGGAAGACGAAACAGGAATCAAGAGTACTGTAATAAGTTTGATGACACAGAAGCCTACGAAGTAATGGCTAAGAAAAATCTGCCCTTGTTACAAGCAACAATGATCGAGATTGCCAAAGAATTGAGATCAAAATGGGGTATCAAAATCATCTGGTTTGCAGCTGGTAAACAAGATGAAGTTCGCATGTTCAGAGATGCCAAGGTCAGTTTATTTAAAAACTCAAATTTCGAATTTGAAAGTCATCTCAGTATTATCACAATGTGATTAAAAGAAATCCAGTTAAGCCTATTTTAAGATGTGGAGTAACTCCCTAACAAGACCATTTGGAGTCAAAACAGGAGACACTTATGATGTGCTTTTTGGTAAAGCTAAAAAACTCAATGATCTCATTGAAACTGATGCTCCATTGACATTTATTACACCAGCACCAACCATGGGAGGAATTAATAGACGTCATGATATCAAAGCTACTGAAGCAGATATCAAAGAATGGGAAAAAAGAGGAACTGGCTATGCTAATAGAATGCGCAAGAAGTTCGATTGTCATATTCGACAACAAAAAATCGACACTTTTATGGTGACAATCACAACCATTCATAATCACGATTTTGATGTGATAAAGAGTTATCTTACAAAATGGATTGGCAACCAATTGTTACTCAGGAAAGCATATAAATATTACTCGAAATTAAAAGTCTCAAATTATAACGTCTTATAAAACATAAATTATGCCAAAAATAGTGCGTTCTCATCTTCACTCAATCCATCAATCTGTGATACAGAAACCATCAACTATGATGTTTTCTATGATCCAAATCGACTGGATAAATTACAACCAGGCCAACGTAAGAATATGAAAATAATCTCGTCGGCAACTTGGAGATTAGAATTTCTGGTCCAATTGATCAGTAATAATAAAGGTAATCGCAACACCTATGATTGGGGACCAAATTATGTAAATCCACATAAAGATTACCAAGCCTCAGGAAAGAATGAAATATTAATCATGATTATGATAAGAATAAGTAACAAAAACTAAAAATTCAATTCTTTAAAAAGGAAATTTCACGCCTATCTTGGTCACGGCGTTAACTCCACCTCAATTCCCTACTTCGGATTCATATGTGTGCACTAGTTTAGCAGCTAATGCAGACAACTGGCTTCGATGTGAAAAACTAATGAATGCATCTGGTACCTATACCGAACAGGATTCAATGGACTTCATTAGGGAAACAAAAGTTGGCATTGGTTATTTATCTCCAGGCCTGCTATTGGATGTTTATGGTACACCAGAATACCCTGGTCAAGAATCAATGGAATTGAAACACTTCTTGGTAACTGAAGCCATGGAGAAAGAAGATTTCAATCGAATAACAACGCCATTAGGTTGTGAAGAAGTGCTGGGATTTCAAAAATCCTACCCAGAAGGTACTGATAACAAAGTGGATGTCAATCGACGAATTTATCAAGACCAGCTGGCAATCACAGAGTTCTACAGAGCAGAATATAAGGCTCTGCTCAAGAATATTCATTGGGGATTATTCTCACAAGACCAATGAATGTTGAAGTTCGACACATTGATAATCACACAAAAAGTGATAAAAGTCCAGATGATCGTCACCTTAAAATCATAAGGGCTGCAGACACCACTCACTCCAAAGTCAATCAAGCTCAGGTAAAATTCATTTAACATAATAAGCATACTTATTACACATTCTTAGGCTCGAATGGCAGTGATTGATATCACAAGGGAGTCAGGCCGAAAGGCACCTACGCAACAAGCCAAGGCAGACAGGATTGGAATAGCTGTATCAACGGATACGCCAGTCCCATCAATGGATGAACATGACATTCAAGTGCAAGCAGCTGTCATTGTTAAACAGCACCTTGGAAAGAATCCAGACCTTCAAGAAGTTATTGACATCTTGAATATCTTGAGACATAAAGGTAAAAAACTTTCATCATTTGAAACCTAACCCTATAAATTTTAAGGTAAAATCTACAAGCAGCTAACCACAAATGCTGATGGTTCAATGAACTTGGACTATGCTACAAAACTAGCGTCACCACCATCGTGGGTAATTAAAAAAGCTCATCAAATGATGCCAAGATTCCGGTCGCAAACTGAAATGCAAGAAATGTTGGTATCAGTCGCATTAACACCAGATGGTGTAAAGAAAAACGAGAACCAATCAATCTCAAAAACGCAATGGCGGCCAATGTTCATCACTGAAAATGCCATGTATGATGCCATTGACAAAGTGACTCTTTCAGATGCGCAGATTGTGGCAATAACCACAGGATTCAAAAACCTGTTCGATTCATTATGTAAGTAATATTTCAATAAAAACGCACAAGGATGAGTAGCTAAAAGGGTAAAGACCTAAATCCCTAACCCAAAGATACTGGGTTCGAATCCAGTGCACAGCATAAATTATAAAGGCTGAGAAAGTCGATATTACAGACTGCCCTTATCATCTATGCTAGGCGCTGTTGAAAGGAATAACCTTTGCCCTATTACACCATTCTTTTGGTAAAAAACCAATTATCACGTATGTGATGAATAAACCAAAAATTCAGCGATAATGGCGTGGATTCCAGTGATGGAAAGATCACTCCAACTGATGCAGCTTCCAGCAGAAGATGTTCCAATCGAAGAAATCACTTCAATGGAACATGTTATGCAAAAAGTGGTATTCCTGATTAGAAAACGAGAAAGCTTCAAAAACTAAAAACATTCTCACTGCACCACTGTCACACTGCCCTAACCACAGACGTGGTAAAATCTAAACTCACATTCCACATTATCACAGTGCCCAAAATAAAATAAGTCTTCTAAAACAAACAAAATGAGTCTCATTGTGTAATTAGATAAAATTAAGATGGAATCGGTTAAAGCAGAAATAAAAACTAATCCAGAAATGGATAATGACGCAGAGGAAATTCCAAATATCGAAATACCGAGTACGGTAGGAGATATTCCGATTGAAATGGATGTAGAATCATCATTTGTTCAAATGGTTAACCAACTTAGTGGTGGTGAAATGTTAAACGAAAATTCAGTCAAGCGAAAACTTGATATTGATTCAAAACCTATCAAAAAAGTCAAGGTAATTAATCATAAAATATGATAATAGTATGATACGATTATCCCATAATCAGATAATCTGATCAATACTCAAATTAGGAAAGGATTCTCATCGATTACTTAGCGAACGATCAGTGACTATGGTATTGGTTTTCGAGTAAAAACTCGCTCGGCCAGTCTAGATGAAGGAGCCCTTTTAACTCAGGATCAAGTAATCCAGAAACTGGATAAAAATTGTGAAAACATGAAACTGATGCCACTGCAAACAATTGATGAGAATGCACCACCAAATACTCCAAAAAAGAAAATTGGAAAACTCTCAGTCAGAGACCAAAAACTGTCTCAAATAATCGTTGAACAGATGAAAGACCAACTTCAAACATGGGCCATTCCAGCCATTGTGGCTCGGGAACAGTTCATGACTGATTGCTGGATGAAAAATGCCCAAGCTATGGCATCCAATGCCAAATTAGCTGCCAATGTCAACTTAAAATTTGACAAACCTGAAGCGGAAAATAATCTTGAAAAGATTAATCAGAAAATTACCAGACCAGGCCTGGGAACTTTTGAAGAATTTTTGGCACACCCAGCTTCAGCCAAGTTTTGGGAGTTTCTACGAATCACTCAAATTGAACCCTACGCGCCTACAGTAGAAAAATGGTGGATCAACAAAGTTCAAGCGGTTCAAAATCCACAATCAAAATTAGACCGGTATCTCATGGCGATGGCTTATTTTGTGGATTTGAATCTGAGTTTCTGGGGAAAGTTGGCCTTCAACATAACAATGGAGACTCAAGAATCAATTGTCACCACTTTAACGCGGTTAGGAGACTTTATCCGACTAACCGGATTAGATTGCCCACTGACAGAAGAATATTTTAAAACAGCTTCTAATATCGCAAAACAGGAGCCAAAAGTGTCCACCATTCGAGAACAACTCAAGTTATTATGGCCAGCTAGTATGAACATTTCGAATCTTCACTACAGAAAAGCAAGGTACATAAATAAAATTCTTAAAAAATCAGGCTCATACTAAAAATTTTAGATTTGAATCCATTATTCTTGATCAAAACATTGATGAAGTTGACGCCAAAAGAACTTACCCTATGAAGAACTTCAAATTCGATCCAGAAGTAGTCTGGCCTGAGAATAAAGAAAAAACTGAAGAAGTTCAAGGTCCGTCATCACCACTAATGTCGACCCCAAAGAAACCGGAAACGAATTCAAACCCATTAACTATACCTCTGTATAAAAGGCTCATGGCCGAAAATTCGTTTAACTCGTCACTAGATGAAACATTTTAGTAACTTAGTGGTGTAACAATGCTGTAACTAACCAAGTGCTTGGTAATTTCATTATCATCTGAGTCATTTACACTCATTACCATTAGTCTGATGGTTATCTCACCGATGAATCGGAAAAGTAATCACACGACTGGTGCAAGTAAAACCAATTTACACTGCCAATGAAATAAATATTTAATCTAACAAACTCGAAAGTCTTTGGGTAGCCCTGAAAAGGGCTGATTCGGTGCGAGGGTCGAGTCCAATTATACCATTAAAATTGATGAAAAATCATCAAGTTTGAGGATCAGTCTGAGTCTGAGCATCAGACTTACTGACGTAAGTCTGGGTCCCAGTATCAGATCTGACAGCTAACCCAAGGTGTGGGTTACGATTTTGATAAGCCCGAGGTGGGGCTAGTCGTCTTCGTCGCAAGGGTGGTGGTCCCTCATCAGAGGAGCTACTATCCTTACGACTTGTATCTGAATCCGCCATAAAAATTAACAAAATTTTTATTTTTATAATTTCAGAATGAAGATTCTGAAAAGACTGAAAGTTCGGAAGTGATAAATCGGTTTTATGCAATAGGAAGCGATGTCAAAGAGACAACCATAGAGAGTTCACCAGAATAACGAGACTAAACAAACAAAATTTAAGCAACCCTAACACAATTTGACAACTGTTCATCTTAATACCCGCGGTATAACGCTCAATATAGAACAAAAATGTTTGAATTTGAAAATGTATTTTGGGTACAGTTTAAAATTATCACAGTCAGTGATTAGATCCAGTACTAGAATAGCCTGAATCCATTGATTCCCAGGTAAATTCCTCTTCAAGCTCAGCCCAGGCATGTTCAGGAATGTCTTGTGGATCCATTTTTTAAGTTATTGTTTTTTGTAGTTGTAATATAAAATACAATGTAAATGTTTATGCCTAAGTTTGTCGTGACCAGCTTATATACCTGGTAATTAACGCTAGAGAGCTCACCCTTAGGAGCTCTGATTGGACTCAGCTGGACACACGGCTGGGTACCAATCACATCAATCAAGTAATTAAGATTCTAAGTACTCTAAGAAGAATTAGTTTACAATATTCATTGTTATGTACCAGTTTGAACATGAAACATAATCTCAGTCCTTTAGATGAAAGCGATCTTGCCACCACTGGCAAAGATTCCGTGGCACGACTGGGAAAGATTGTCGGACATCGGTAATAAACTTGAAAACTGGAATCAAGGTTGCAACTGTCAATATGGACAAATCCCTCTGGATTGGGAATTTATGCTTTTATCAAATATTATCTTGATTAGAGCCATAGCTTGCCCACTGCTCAGAAATTGTAAAGCCATTGATTATTGGAACTGGCTTCGAGATGTCACATTCATCAGGTAAACTGATAACGCCTTCTAAGAATCATAAACTTTGATGAAAAAACCAGTATAAACCACATTAAGTGAAGTAATCACTGTTTTAAATGTTCAAAATATCTGCCAAGGCATAAGTTTCGCGACTTACATTCCCGCTGGCCAAAAACCTAGCCCTAGGCCAGTGTATAAAGGTTAAATGAACCAAAAAACTAGTATTAAAAAAGGCCTTCGGGCCAAACGTATCAGGTCTCAATAATGAAATTATTTCAGAAAATTTGATTATCCACCAATACGATCAGTAAACTGGAGAAATGCAATAGTTTTGAATGAAAATGGAACGGTTCAAGGACCGTATCTGCATCACGAATGGATGGATCATTCTTTCTTTCTATGGGACTTATTCTTCAAATTAAAATCAGATCCAGTGGCATACTTTGATAACCACGAATACTGGTGGTCACTTATTTATTTTCGGCACAATGATGATTTCTGTGCTGGGCTTTATCAACGTTTTACGCCAATCTTTATGCTACTAGCCTTTTATCTGCCAGACGATTATTCACGGCATAGATCATATGCTGATGTTCATTCGGGATCAGATCTATGGGAAAATATCAAACCAGTTGACAAGAATGAAGCAATTCCATTTCGACAACACGGGAGAATGTTCAATAGTTCCATTCCACATAACTCAAACCTGAAAATACGATCTCAAATGATCACGGACGTGATGAAAATCAGGGAAGACGAAAAGAAAAACTTTTCAATATTCACGAAAAATGTGAAAAAGAACCAAACGGACTTCACCAATTTTTGCATGCCAAATCAAAGCCAGTTCCAGTCTTGGTATCGGCCGCTAAAAAATATCCCAAAACGACTGATCAATGACAAAGAAAAACCAGCGATTTTTCAAAATAATCAAAATCACATACTTGATAACTGGGATACATGCATTGAAGGGATTCAGAAATTTCTGTCAAGTGGAGCCATTAGACTGATGCCTCAAAACTATACTCCCCTGTTAGTGGCCACCCATGTTCTAGCAAATGCCGATAATCCAGAAAAGAAAACACGCGCATGTTTTGACGGGGGTAGTTTCAAGGTCTTAGAAGCGTTTAAATGTGCGTGTAAACTGGAAGGTTTACCACAAATTCTTAACGTGGTTAATAAAGGTAATTCTATAAAATTAAAATCAATCAAAAATCTTATATTCATTTAGGAGACAAAATTGCCAAGCTCGATGATTCGTCCGGATTTCATCTTAGCCCTCTCCATCCGGAATCCATGGACCTGGTCTGTTTTGAGTTTGGTGGTCGTCTATTTCGTTACAATGTACTGCCATTTGGTGAACGCAAAAGTCCAAGCACCTTTCAACGTACTAACTTTATGCCAATTAACTTTCTTCGTCACATGGGCATCATTTTATCACTCTATCTAGATGACAGATTGGTAAATGAAGTGAATGGAAAATACATAACCATGCTACATGGTCAATCATACGAAAACATTCAAAATATGGCATTTGATACATTCCTAACTCTGTGTATAATAGTCTCGGCAGGAGGGTTCCTCAATATGAAGAAATCTTCATTCAGACCAAAATTCCAAGAAGAATTTCTGGGAATGGACCTTGACACAACCAACTGTGTTATTTCAGTACCGGAACAAAAATGGACCAAATTTCAAGAGATGAACGAAAAAATTTTAAAAAATGGGCACACCACTCTTCAAGATCTCGAAAAACTACGAGGAAATGCTGCTAGTTTTATTATCGCTGCCAAACACTTAAAATATTTCATAAGGTAACAACAGCTTCCAATTTAAGAGACCATCCTATTAAAGAAATTTTTTCAGAGAAATGACGATTGAAATTGCCAAAATCTACAGCACCAATAAAGACAAATTGCATCGCCTGTTCAAATTCACAAAAATAGTTGTAACAAAACAGCTGCGCTCTGAACTGCTTGAATGGCGAAATTGTAACCTCCTCGAGGTCAAACGTTGCTGGCTCCCTCCAATGGAAAAAGGCATGAGTAAAGTGAGCCTCCATACAGACAGCTCCCTGTGTCAACTAGGTGGAGTGTTGTATCATCAAAAATTGAAAATTGGAGAGTTCAAAAGAGGTTTTGAAGAATCATTAAGCTCATATCCCATCTCATGTAAAGAAGGACTGGCGATTTATTTTTCACTGCTTCATTTCAAGCAGTTCCTTCGAAGAAAAGTAATCCAACTATACGTGGATAATCAATCAGTCTGTTGGAGCTTTGGTAAAGAGGGATCTAGGAACCGAGTTCTTAACCTCATTACCATCAAGATCCTCAGACTCATAAAAAGCTTAGACTCGGATTCGGAAATTATCTGGACGCCAACGAAAATTCAAATTGGCGATAAGCCCAGCCGAGAAATTTCCCTGAATGAAGAATACTTACCACAACCGTCCTTTCATGTTTTACAAAAAGTGGCCGGTTTCAAGTGCACCATTGATTGTATGGCCAGTGACACTAATACGAAATGCAAGAAATACATAAAATGGCAAGATGACAAAATAAAGTCCTCAAAGTGCATTGCTTTTGACTTTCTTCATACCTCACCAAAAATCTTGGTTAACCAAACTTTGTACATATTTCCACCGAAAAACATCCTATCACAAACTGCTGCCCATCTTTTCAAACACTATCATAATCATAGATTCATTCTGGTATTTCATAAGTTCTACGAATTACCCATCGGATGCGAGAAACTGTTATCACTTCCCCAAGCTCAGTTGGTAAAATTAGCCCCGTCCGATCTCAGCCAAAATGTACTAACTTTCTTTCCAAGTGAAAAAAGAGTAACACTAAAATTGAGCAATGGTGAACCATATTTAATACTGGGGACACCCAATACTCGACCAAGAGCCACTTTTGCCATTATTAATCAAAAACTTGATAAAAAACCAGCTGTAATGTTTCCTACCATTGAATCAGTTATAAACAATATTCGTTATGACCCAGCTAAAAGTTATATTTAGATGAATTCGGATATGAGAACCCAAATTGATCAAGCGGTGGAGGATACCACGTCAGCTATTCTGACAGTATTGACATACACTCCAACACCCTACAGGACAGTCTTAATGCCAGTACCAACGTTAAGGGCGTTTTTATCCCGACTAACGGGATTAATCCAATGCTTGCCATCATTACATCAAACTGATTTCCACAAGCAACTGGAACATCAAGCGGAGGAATTTCTAATTGTCCTGTTACCAAAAGAAGAATACCTAATGCTACGACACTTGCGTGATTGTGAAGATTATAAAAAAGTAGCCAAAAGCATTCTAGCACTGATCCAAAAGGCTAGCGTACTCCATGACCTTGAAAACTCATTTTCGGATATGCGAAAAATCGCATGGGAAACTAACAAATATCCCGAACTGGTGTCTTTGGTAAAAACACAAGAGAAGGAAATGATGCTTGCTGCCGAATCACCACTGGACATACTCCAAAAGCAACTTCACAATGCTCATTGTAAACTAGCGGAATTTCAAGGACTATTAAAACCAACGTTTATTCCCAGAAAATATCGTCATCCAGACTTCCAGATTATCGCCGGCGCCAAGTCCAGATCATTGTGGGAAAATACAGCAAAATATATAAGTTAGTACCACTAAAAAAGGATTCTAGGCACGGGAGACTAACATAAATTGTAGGAATCCAGCCCGCAAAACTTGGGAATCCATTCAATGACGTCACCAACTCACTTGGTCAAGTAGCAAAAAAGCGAAAAATAAGTGAAGTTCTAGATATGGAATAACCAAAATTTGGTCAAACAAAAATTTCATTTATTCAATGTAAGAGAATAAAATTATCACGTGATCATCAAAAATGATTAAAAATAAAAAATTAAAAAACCTAAATTTAGTATGGCAGTTAACAGATTCAAAATACCAGAAGGCAACCCTTCACATAAAATTCAATTATTAAATCAACAATTGCGAGATGCTTGGGATGAAGCTGGACTAAGACGGTCACGATTCGTAACATACAAAAAGTGCCTAAGAAAATTCCACCTACGATCCATAGAGGATGATCCCACGAGATCAATTCTAAGTCAAGTAAGCGTTATCCTGACAAAGGATGAAAAGTTAATAAAATTTAGAATCCCATGGCCCTAAAAGAACGTTATTTACATCACAGGCTTCGGGGTGAACTGCTAGAAAAAGAAATAAACATGTGGCGAGTGGTTGACGTCTTGTGTAA
Source organism: Oikopleura longicauda (assembly GCA_004367895.1). Taxonomy (NCBI): domain Eukaryota; kingdom Metazoa; phylum Chordata; class Appendicularia; order Copelata; family Oikopleuridae; genus Oikopleura; species Oikopleura longicauda. The sequence goes on from SCLD01163285.1 coordinate 15,920, forward strand.
CACCAGACAACCCTTGGATGAAATGGAAAGACGCCAACAACAGTTAGCTGAAATTCAAGCTGACATAAAACAGTTTAAAACTCTGAACCAAAGACTACTGCGCCTTTCATCTACAAGCTAAATCCAATGCCCTATCTCTGTCCTAACCACGATCGTGGTAAAATCCACCAGATTATGTCACACTTAACACTAATAACCGGTTAAAAAAATTCAGAGTGTAAAAATGGCGCAAAAAATTCGAAAAAATCTCTAGAAATTCAGAAAACCAAAATTTGAAAAGACCACAATTTTCTGTAGATTACAGTCTTTATCAGTAATCATGTAGTCATGATAAATTGAGTAACAATAACATGAATTCAATGACATTGATTCCGATTGCGAGAGTGATAGTGTCACCCTTATCATAACTTATGATCAAAAACTAACTACCATAACCTAATTTAGACCATGAGCTCATCGGAGGACGAAACAGTAGTCCAAACCTTCATTAACAACGCGAAGAAAAGTGCGCTCAATCCCATCGAAACGGATGTCACGGACCTGGTGAATAGTGGCTTTGTCAAGAAAGATGACCCAAATAGTGCTGCAGCAATGAAAAGTGCACTTCTAACGTCGCTCAGCACGAAACAAAGTGCCATGGCGGACGCAGTCGAAGCCGCCAAAAAGCTAACCGCGGTACTAGAGGCGGTAAATCTCTACGATCAAGGTGCGCTGGTATTGGATCCAGTTCAAGAAGTTCATCAAGAAGCCCAAAAGATGCTAACGGAACACGTGAGTATTCTAATAAAATACCCCATTATTAAGTCCGTACTTGATAACAATCAGTCATTGTAAAAATTAAGAAATCTAAAGCTGCGGCAAAAGCAGAAGAGCTGATTGAAAAAGCTGAAAATGTCAAAATTAGCCTCCAAGAAAAGGTCTTGAAAATTCAAAACCTGATCCAACGAGCCCAGTCTTCCAAGCATGCCACTAGTGATGCCTCCAAGCTCACCATTCGAAATGGACGGTATTACGCAATGTGGACAAGCCCTGACCCCAGCTTCATGGTTAAATACGACCTTCAGCCTTCAAAGCAATGTCCGAAACAATGTTATTTGGACCTTCGGTAAGTTGTAAAAAATAATCATATCATATGACTCATAGGATATAAATTAAATTTCAGAAAAATCTGCATTGATGAGCCGGAGAAACTTAACCACCAGGACGTGGTCAAAAAGATTGAAAAATATAGGGATGCACTTCCCGAGAAACCAGGCGTTCATTCAATCTCAATGTATCTCACAAAAAGGGTGGAAGAGCTACGAAAACAGCAAAATAAAAGCACCTACACTAGAGCTCAATGTCTAGCCATGGTCTCTGGATGTCTAAGGTAAAACCCCTAATCATCATACTCAAACTATCCCAGTTTTCAGTCATGCAGACAAAGCAATGGTGGCAAATTATCTCCGATACAATGGAAAATCAAATGTGATGCTCCAAATGGCTGACACAGGTAAGAATTCTAGATTCTCAAATACAAAAATTTCTAATCACCAAAAAGAAAACGTGATAAATTTCAAGGTCAGCCCACACAGCCTAACGGTCATGAGTTGAATTGTCAAAATTTTGTGAATCAAGGCTTTTACGTGGCGCTACAAAAAATTTCACTAGTATAACAATAAAAATTTAGTAATCTTGGCCAAGATGAAAATGAAAGCCCAGCAATCAGGTTCGAAACCCACGGACAGAATTTTGCCCACCAATGTTAAATCCGCAAAACATCAAATGCTCCACGAACAAGCTGTACGAGAAGCAACAAGTGGATTTCAGTTTAACCCTCACAAAAAACAGGGTAAACCCAGAAAAAGAAAATTCACTGGTAAACCCCACAACAAGGGTAACAAGAAAAAGAAAGTGAAGAAGGGTAGAGCCAAGACTGATGGAAAACATGATGACTGTAAGCTAGAGCACCCACCTCAATATGATACCTCTAAGATCCCAAAAGGATTAAAAGCGTTTCACCAACTGAGTCGCGAAGATAAAAATATGTTCGAGACACAGTTGTTGAACGAAGGGATCAAATACACTATTGACGTAGACTAATTTAGGATTATTCTCGCTACACCAAAGAAACAATTGAGGTGGCATCTCAGCTGCTGAAAATTCAACCCCTAACTGTCAACAAGCTCCTGTCATTTTTATATAACTGGTATATTCATACCAGTGAAAAGAAAATGACTCATTCATCACTGCCTATCAAAACGGGAACCTTACACAGACGCTCTAGAATAATTCTGGCGGCTGTAAAGGAACTCTCGAAAAACTTCACTCCAATAATGGAGTCACAATTCCGATTTCAGGTGGACCAGCTTATCACCAAGATAAACACACGGTTTCACATGAAACATAAATGTGCACCATTTATATCCATCTTAGACATGGAAAAAATCTCGGATGCCCTGTGGTCAGAATCACCACAAGGGCGAGGTTTTGGACCTCGCTCAAAGTGGTTAAGAAAAGCGGCCTCCACAATCAGTTTACTCTCCGCCTACGCAGGTGGCCGTTGGGGTGATATCTGTCATACTCATTGGGAAGATCTAGAACTTAAATCACAAATTAATGGAACTTTCTTACACATTTACCTTCGAACTTCAAAAAATAATCGGAAAAATGAACAGACACAATGTCTAACATTTAAAGAACAACCCGAAGAAGTCGAAGGTACATGTCCAGTAAAAAGGTTAAAACAATTTCGACTCTTAAACAATAACCCTACACAGGGTAAAATATTTCCCCAGGCCACAGCGTCCTCAATTTTGAGAATAGTTCAAGCTATGGCGGACAAGTTAGGCCTTACACGACCCACAGGACATTCGGGACGAGTATCCATGGCCACTACTCTGCAAGGTGCCCAAGTTTCAACGGCAGATATAATGTCATTCATGAACTGGAAAACTTCTCGAATGCCCAATGCATATGCAAATATCAGGGCTCAGAGAAGGGATTCAGCCCCAGCCTCACTAATCACGCAACGTGATAAAATTCAACAATTACAAGCTCAATTATTCTAGTTCAGAATTACATTTTATTAATTTTAGACTGTTGAATCATGTCAATGAGAAATAGACATATTTCTGAGCTTTCGGGAACACATTTCCCAACCATTTCCAAAGAACAAGCAGCGGAAATACTGTCGCAATGGGAGAAGGTTGACAAAACATCACCAACCTTATGGGCAAGTGCCAATCAAATTGGGAAACCACCTTCAAAATTACCACTGGAAATTCCGGCCAAAATTGAGCCCACCGAAAACTGGGGTAAGTGATAACGATCTTCAACGAATCAGTCGGATAACGATATTCAATGTATCAGTCAGATAACGGTTAAATTTAGAAACAAGAAAAATGCTGATGAGTCACTTTAGCCTACGGGCTCTAGACTACATGGTCACCAACGCAACCAATGTGAAAATTGATCCAATCCTGGATTATGCTAGAGCTGTTGCAAACATTGCTGGCCCAGGCTCTTCAACTTACAAAGCAATGGTAACAGTGATCAATATGCTCATTGACACCAAAGTTGGCAATGCCTCAGCAGCTGATCTTTGGTTCAAAGTGGTCAAAAATCTACCTGGATTTAATACAAACATGTCCAAGGATGTTCACCAAATGTTGGAAATTTTCATGAAAACTATTGCGGAAAATGGGCTGATGGATCAACATTTAGCACCACCGGAGAATCTTGATGACCAGCTGACTGGTGAATTGTTAGGACTGACAATGTATAATCCACGAAACATTTCCAAACTGGATCGAGAGCTGATGAAAAATGTCAACTTCGAGCATTTCGAAACTAGAGAAGAGGCCAGGTTAGTCTAATCATCATATGATAAATTGTCCACTAACAGACGATTAAGGGACGCAGCACGTGATCGCGATCAAAAACTGGCTACACGACTCATTGAATTCAAATTCAACGTTGGACCCATAAAGGTGGGCATCCCTTTGCCATGGAAAATGTCAATTTGCCACCTTTTGGCAAATTTCGCTGGAGCATACATGTTCCTCAAAACCCATCTAGCGCCAATTTCTGACCTCAGCAAAGCGAGATCACTGATTCTGAACCAAATTCAGGAGTTGAACCCGGTCACCATCTTCCATATTGACCATCGGGAAGCTGACATCCCGACATTTTTTCAACATCTCCCCCAAAAGTTCCGATGCACGTCGTTACCAGCAATCCAACAAATACTGGTTAATACTAGAGCTCAACCACCAGTTTTGGCAAACCACATGGCCAGTCAACCAATGGTGAATAAAGAACCACCACGTGGTAATACTCAAGGTTATCGAAACTTGGAATGGCCTGAGCACATTCGACATGGGCTAAATCTCAAAAGATTCGGAGAGATTCTGAAAATGCGGGAGTTTTTTCGTCTCGAGTCGGACTCAGGCTCGGACACCGACGAAAATGGCGACTCAGGCCCAGATGACAATGAACAAGGAGGCGGAGCCAATATTGATGCGCTCCTACAAGCCGCTCAAGGTACTAATTCACATTTAATCACCATATAACATGGTTAAAATTACGCGGCTTAATTCAGATGGGAATACGACTGAAAACACCATTGAAGACACCCCGGTTGCTGACGTCACCTTAGATAACAAGGACTGCACGGAAAGTCAATCAACACCAGATCTTGACGTAGCCTACAGTCCACGGAGTCCAACGGTACGATTTATGACTTTACCACCCTACATGGTCAACGATTCTCCACCACATGATGCAATGTACGTTGTCCCATCTCCTCAGTCCACAGTTTCCCCTGTGAAACTAACCCCTCGACGTTCATTGACGGATCTCCCCATGGAACCCGGACAAATCATCGAAAAGGCGGTAGCAACGGCGATGACAACAATGGATCAAAAAATTGCCACACTATTCAATAAGTTGAAAACGGAACTCATTGTGGAACTTGATCGTAAGTCCTAATCATTCTAGATGATAACATAGAAAAAATTTCAAATACTCATAAAAGATAAATCAGAGTAATCATAGTCAGAAATGATCACATCACCATAGCTGATCAACTCATTCGAGTAGCTGAATTCATTGAATATTGTTCAACGTAATATTGAAATTTAAATTAACTAAAAATAAGTAAACTAAACTATGCTCCTAGCGGTTGAACACCGATGTGATCAAAACTTCAATGTGGCAACCAATCAAATCCGCATGAACATCCACTCTCTCAAAAAGAAGACGGAAAAGTTGCAGAGACGACTGGACCACTTCACACCGGGTGGTGTTAACCAGAAGACCAAAAAATCTCCAAAAATTCGGCCAGTCCACAAAGTCAAAAAGTCCTGCAACAAACTGAAATGCGGAGTTGGTAACAATCATCGTCGCAAAAAGGGACCCTTTTGCCAGAACGAACACTGTGTTCGGGAACGAATTGGGAATTCGGAACCGCCCATCTATCGGCATAAGGTAGATCGACCTACCTCTAAGGGCAACCCGAAACGACGTCAGTCCAATGAGCCTCAATGGAAACGACAACGTCGTGAAAACATGGCAAGACAAGGTTATCGAACGGCGCGCAACCGACGAAATCATGGCCGAAAAACCAACATTCCAGCATGGCTTCAAGACTTATGGTAAACACAGCCTTGCCTGAAACATCTTAACCAAACGCTTGGTAAAATTCAAAACCTGCCTTTATTTCAAAACTGCCTATATTCTTCAACTTACAATAAACCCATTCCAGTTACAAATAAATGTTTATTATCATAAAACATGATTACAGAGGCAGTAAACGGCAGTATTAACAAGAGTTTCAATATTGGCTGAGTGTTGTAGTGATCCAAAACGGTAAAACCAACATCAGCCTCAAAATGATCACAGACAAAAAAGTGGTCAAAATAGAACTTTATCACACCTGTGATCAAAAATCTCTACTAAAAACCGGAAATACTAAATGACGAAATATAATAAACGGTTACGTAGAGAGTCTCCGCTCCAAACTTTAGTCTGAGGAACTTTAGAAGTTATTATAGGAGCACGAAAAGTTCTAGAACAACGAAATCGGCGAATCATAAGAAACTTTCTAGAACGTCATCTAACAAAAAGTTTTCTAACCATTTTAAGATCAGATTAAAAAATACCAAAAACGATCTGACATTTGGTCACTCTGAACACAGAGTTAAAATAGGGTGTACTTTTCGCAAATTCGCCAGAATTTGATCTCCCACCCTCGCCACCCTATAATATAATAACTACACTCCGTTCCTCTCCGCTCCAAACTTTAGTCTGAGGAACTTTAGAAGTTATTATAGATCTCTCACTTGGTCCAAAACACAACCAATTGTTTCTGATTGGTCAACCAATGAGAGACAAAAAAAAACCTTCCTTATGATTGCAAGTTGATTGTAGTG
>SCLD01163396.1:0-20926 GCA_004367895.1 Oikopleura longicauda
ATTTTACCATTCTAATAAAGATGCTCTAGACAACTCTAAGAACTCCAATATTTGTTTCATTCTGGATCAATGTATTTTTTTATGAGAAACCAGAATGAACAAATTTAATTTTTCTTAGTTTTCACTAATAAATTAAAATCACTGTGTATACTGTTTCTTATCACTGCTAAACAGCTGACACACATAAAATCAGCTGTTTATTGTATAGTAAAAATTCGGATCGTAAAGTTTAACCGAATTTTATCTATTTTCCGACTGAAAACCTTATTTCAAATTCAGTCGACCTCCACCTGGCGATAATGAGCTAATAGGTGCAGCCCCTACAGAGTTAAGGGCTGATGAGGAGTTTAATATCAAACAGCCCTAACATTATTTAGAGTGCGTGTATGATTTTGAGTGCGGATCCCGCACGAAATACAAAAATAGATGAAGTTTCCCATCCATCTATAAGCAAGCTTGGTTAAGAGTAACAATATAGGAGTTCATAAGTAACCCATTATGATTCCTAAAATGGAATAAAACCATAAAAAACTATTTCAGGTGGTTCCACCTTCAAATTGATTTGCCTTTTTTCAAACTACAAATATATTGAAAAATGGCGAAAGTTCAAGTCACGTGACCGAAATCCAACATTCTAGAACATGCGAATTTTTTCCGAAAAATTATTTGGCACAAATTCAGCAGTTTGATTTTTTCGGATCACCAAGTAAGTCAACGATAAAGATAAAAATCAGAAAATCAGAAAATTTCTGATTCTTTGATTTTTGATTCAATCAGGGGGTTTATAAACTCGGGTTGTGAAAACATACAGTCACACCGGTTTGATACCGCCCAGAGAGACGAAAAACAGTTTTTTCAACAAAAAAACATGGATTTTTCAGTTGATCTAGAAGAAATGGCGCCGATAGAACAGTCGCATATGAGGGAAGCTGCTGAGAAAAATGTATTAGCATACATTACAGCGCTCACTTACGAGCAAAACCCACGTCAATGGATTTTGGAACGGGGACTCACTTTTTCCCCGCTGGTTCCAGACACGTTTGATCCGGCCGATCCGGCCGCCAATTCAAGATGTTTAGTGGTTGATTATGACAACACCGATGCATCGCCGCTAAATGCTAATTTTTTAGCGCAATCATCAGGTAATTGAAATATCGGAACTGACCGAACGAATAGCACAAAAATAGAAAAAGTAACAATTCTATTTAGATGCTGAATATCAAGCTGTATTTAGTCTCATTCACGACTTCACTAAAATGATTGTCGCGAAAGTCACGTACAAATTTGGGTTGACGGCGAAAGCGCCGGAAATAGTAAAAACGATCTTGGCTGCAAGAGAAACCAAGATTCCAGAATTAGCGAAAGAACTCGCATTTGTCCCCAAACTTATGCAAGGAACAATGCCGAGTAATTCACTCAATACAATCGTGTTCTCGATTAAAGACAATCGAAAATCTCAAGGGCGCAGAGTTCTGGACTCTCAAAATCGAATTTTCTGGTCTATCGACCACCAAACAGATGACGAGATAATCGAACGTGCTTATCCAGCAATTCGAAAAGCGAAAGCTGCCTTGGCTACAGTTGAAGCAAGAAGAACCTTCTTACAAGACTATAAAAAGGCCAAGTTGCAAATAATCGCAAAATGTCCGGAATTAAAAGCATATAAGCTCATCCCTCAAGACCAAATGCCGACAGATCAGATGTCATTGGCTGCCTGGCTAATTCGAAATCAGACTAAAGCCATTTCCACGGAAGAGATGGCGTTTATGGATTTTCGAGCGCCAATTGAATTTGAGGCACTTCTCGTGCCGCAAAAGATCTTGTAAGTACTAATGTCTTTAAACCAGAGCATTTCTCTGAAAATAGAAAACTTACCAGTATTATTATGACATCAAATTTAGGGAAACGACAGAAGAAGTTTCCATCTGGATAAATGGAGTAGAAGTCAAAGTCCCGATTCACACCACATCAGAAGCACCAGCCTTGACGGAGAATCGTTTTGGAGCATCTCTAGCGCATGCAAATGAATTCATATCTGCCTTTAAAAATCAAAGAGTCAAAGGGTATAAAGTATGTCACAAATACCCAATGACAAGCAGATCGTCCTCTGTACATGCCGAAAACTTTCTCTGGAGTGTTCTGAATTCCAAGGTAAATTACTAAGTCTAATATACTGTATATGAGGCTCAGCAAAAATTGAAAGACGATTCGTCTTGAAAAAATAAGTTTAGTTAAAAATAATTAATTTTCACTAGGACAGATGTTACATCTGGAAATGAGTAATAGCGTAGGCGCTACAGTTAATATAGACATATTTCATGAAAATAGCGTTTTAGACACTGTACTATATTAAAAACACTAGATTTTCTGTATCAAGATAATAGATTCTAAAAACTCTAGGCAAAACTTTTTTCAAGGTCGTGGCGCCCTTCCTTCAAAAAACTCGATTTGGGATATATCGACTAAAAAGTCCAAATGAGGAGGGCTCCCGTATAGCTTAGTGGACCAGACAGCTGTCTGACCATCTGCTCGTAATCCGGGGGCCTGAGGTTCAAACCTCACCTTCTCCGCAGAGAAGTAATTAAACCCTATATAAATAAGTATCCCAGATACCGTTCATAAGTTCAACTAAGATTAAATGAAGTAAATATCATAAAAAGGCATAAAAGGTTGAGAGTAAGATCATCTCCCTTTTTTATATCATCTTTTACCGTAGGATCCTACGAAAAATAGACCAGTATGAAAAAATAATAAAATAATAATTATTATTTCAGGAGCTCAAGAAGCAAGGCCACAAACTGGCAAATTTCCGACCAGGATCCGATCATTGGACAGCGTTTGCCAAAGCTGTTATCAAAGCCAGAGTGTTCGATGAATTTATCCAACTGGGTGCACAACAAGCTCTGCTGCAGTTTGCAAATTTCCTACCGATTATGACAGTTGATGACTCTACGCAGTCAGCCAAAGAAAATGCTGTATTCAAGCTGATTTATATAAATATGATCAGAATGGTGTTCGCCCAAATGATTCAAGCCACGAATAAACCAATTCTATCGTTAGAATTCTTTAACAAAATGGCACGAATCGACACGGACGCAGACATGGATGCATTTGTTCGTGAAGACTTTATTCCGATCGTACGATCGCCAAAATCATTGGGAGTGAATATGCCAAAGTTTAATGCATCCTATGACGCAATAACAAATTTGATGAAATTTTTATTCAGCAAGGTAAAATAACTTGAATTATGACTGAAACCATAATATATTGAACATTGTAAAATATAATTATACATTTTAGAATCAAGCTCAAGCGAAAGCTCTCAAAGCCATGGAAGGAGTGTTCTTCACTACGATGGGCAGTCCAAAAGTGTCAGAAGGAGCTCATCGATTGATCTTATCAGTGTTGCTAGCGGTTACAACGCTACCAAAAACGGCTGTATCAACATTCCCTATTTTATCAGCCCTGGGTCACGTAACAGATAAGCTGCAAATTCTATGTGGGTGGGATGCATCCTTAATGCAAAGAATAAAGAATAATTGTCATGTCAAAAATAAAAGAGTACATGACCCAACATTATTCCAAGTATTTTTCAATACTTTCGACCCACATGGAATACCAGGAACACCAACAACACCATCTCCACCAGTGGGCCGATATTACAAGCTTATGTTTACTGAGATGTCTCAGGCAAAAATTGATGAAAAATTCTGGAAAGAAAATACGGCCATATCAGACATAGAAATGGCCAGAAAACTTTTCAACAAACCAGATTCCGACGTGGCTATCATAACAACTGAGCTGTTGGAACTGGCAACATCAGAATTAGCACTTACAGCTCATTCGAGCTTCAACGTTGAAGCCATGTCAGAACCGGGATCACACTTCTCAGGACTGGACGCACTACGAGACCTTGAACCTCTCCTTAATCAATCAGAAAGCATTAATAACGCTTATCTGGATGCCTCAGATAACGAGGGAACTCAACAATGGTCAAATCATGACTTGGAATTCTTCAAGCCAACAGAAACTTCACCACTATTTCGGTTAGATGGAGAATGTTGTTTATACTTCGATTACGAAGAAAATGCATTTTGTAACAATCCAGCTGTGAACAACACCGCCAGGTGCCTCAAACATCAGGACACAGCAAATTCAAAGTTCATGAAAATTCTGGCAAAAATGAACAATAAGGAAAGTAAAGTGGGCTTTTCACTCTGTAGTGCAGCGTTTCGGTTATTCAACGAACCTCAAATTGTCAGCAATTTTGCAGAATACGCACCATGTCTAGAAGGATCCCTCCCAGCCTTTAAACATAGTGCTAATAATCTCAAAAAATTATTAATTGCAGGATATTCATCCTTCAAAGCAGGGTATCTTACCAAATCAACGATACCCTTCAATGACAAGTTCTTTCGAGAACAATTTCCGAACGCAACGGACATCTCAACGAAAAACTGGATGCATGCATATTTGTCATTACGGGTAAGAAAAATTAAATTAATAAATGATATAAATTGTGAAGTGGGATCCCACTGAAAAAAGGAATAATATTTTATGAGTCATCAAATCTGAAAACTCATTATAATGTTTAGGAGACACTCAAAGCAAGAGCATGTGATGTTTACAACGACTGGGAAATTCATTGGACTGAACTGCTAGTGGACGTCGGAGCGTATCAATATCTGATGGACCCCATCAAAACTATCGATGCCTCGGAAGGACTCACGAAATACCGAGTAAAACCAGTCAAACTAGCAGCAGACATCATCAATATGAAGAACAGAGACACGCCAGTCTCACCCGCGCTTTGTATGAATCCATTAGATGGCACTAACACACCATCAAAACAGGGTTCAGAAGAACATCCCGTCTTCAAGCTGTCTGAAGAAATCCTTCAGGATATAAAGAACAAATTTCCAACCAAAAATTCGGTGGATCATAAAAATTTGTTATTTAATTTTCAATCCCCAAGAGTACAACCAGTTCTCGGAGAATTCACCGACCAAAAGCCACCAATGTTCATGGACCACGATCCAAATGTTAAAAATGATTACAAAGGTATCATCTATATTGGAGTAACTCATACGGACACACCAAGGGATCTTCGTCATGCTAACGCAAGATCTACTGGGTATGACTCAAAACATGATATCGCGTGGCAATATGATCATGGAACGGCACGATTCGAAATTATGAAAATGGTAAAATTGGGAATCGCAGCCGCGTCGGTGAGAAGAATGGACGAGTTTGGAGTCACCGATGATGATGGTGACGCTATAACTCAAGAAATTCTTCAATCTTATATGGATTTTCTCAATGGGAAAAAATCTTTTGATGGCATTTCCGCCAGAAATACAGCCAGATATATAGTTAAGCGTCAAAGAGAAATCACCAACACCACCAAAGGTGCAGTAGATTTAGACGCTCGTCAAAAGCGTGACAAGTCAATTGCACTTGGAGCGTTAAATAAAACTTTGATGCTTCAAATCCAAATGGCCAATAAAATGCAACAAGGGAGAATTGCATTGATATTTGTGAATTTTGGAACTGGTGGAATCAGCAGTCTACTACGAAGAGAAGCAGGCTTATTCAACCAAATTCCAAAAAGTTTATTCGAGCCTCAAATTCAATTTTTCAATCCAATTCAAGATCAATTTGACCTTATTGCACATGCAGCAAAGGGCAAAACACGATACATTGACTTTTTGCACGAGGATTCCTCGTTAAACTTTATGACGTTTAAAGCCAGAAATGGAAAAGAACTGGTGAAGCGACCGTCTGATCATCATCGTAAATGGCCAAAATCAGACGATTATTCTCGAGAAGCCCTGGAGAGATACAGATGTTTTTCAGAATCCGTCGATATAAATTCAAACTTGGCAGATTTAATCGTCATAAAAAACGACAAAAATATGCCAATTATGGATTATCTAGTCACACTTCAAGGCTCCCCGATGATGACGTCACATTTCAATCATGTGGCTTCGGTATTACCACACTGGCACAAGCGCGAAACGTTCGATCGAGTAAGTAGTAATAGAACAGTCGATGTGAAACCCTTTGAGTACTGAACAGTACGAAATTTATGTAACCAAAGTCCACATAACGCGAAAACTCAATAATTTATTTAAGTTTGGTCATGTGAGAAGATATTCGGATGTTAGATCCGGTCAAATGAATGTCACGGAAGGCGGTCCGAAGATGTGTAACCTAAACCAAGTCAAAATCGGAATGCCGTTCAGAAACACTACCAAAATGGACGTAGTTAGAATCATAAACGATATCGAAGTTGATGACTCATCGAAAACACCGTTCAAAGACATGCGATATCCGATTGATGATGGTCAGGTCTACCAGAAATTATTAGCTCAAAGAGTGTGCTGGTTCATGTCCAAACTGGAGTTTGATAAACCCAAAGCTACGGAATGGACCGATGAAGAATTTACAGCTTTCTTCAGCACTCAAGATAGCATGATTAATAAGGAAGACCCAGCCGATATTCTTGGAAAGCTATCTCAGCTTGAAAATGTTTTTTCCGAACAGGACAAAAAGAACATTGTTCGAGACACCAGAAGATTCTTCATTTTAGCCCAAAAAGAATTAATCATGATCACGCCGATGAAAACGTACCAAAAATCACGTTATCACTTTGGAACCAATATCAAAGTGTTGAACGGTGCGGACTGGCCCGAACCAGTCAGCTACTGGACTGCTAATGCCGAAGGATTAACCAATATCCTCACACAATGTAACTTGCCCGGAGAATATTCTCCAGAAGAAGAACAACGAGTCACATTGACTGAACAGTCATATATGATGGTAGCGGCTAATTTTGGATCGGTAGCTCAAAAAGCACGAAATGACCACTACTTGGGCTTCACCGATTATCTTCATCAAAAAATGGATGATCTTGAAGGCCAGTTTCGGCCTGAAAAAAGGAATTTTAGGAAACAAACTCATCGAGGGGCGTCTCCTACAATCTCCGAATCTAGTGTTGCAGAATCTAGTATATCCGATGTTTCAACTGCAGTCGAAGTATTGTCTACGGATAATGAGACATACATCGGATCACACTATAATCAACCCAGGTTATCATTAGACCCCAAAGAAGCGCTACCGCCCCCAACATCTGTTTCGTCGCGATCGCGACTCAATCGACTGGACAGAGGAAGATCAACGGTATCGAAAGATCAATACCAGAGATCAGACTTGTCAACCTACGTTCCGAATTCTGGACTTGCCCCAATGATCGGTTTACCAGAAAGAGCTGCCATTTTCGACTTAAGACCAAAACGGGCATTCAGAGGACGAGCGTTTGTAGGATTTGGCAATCTGGTGCCCTGTCTTCATGGTACAATTATTTTTCCATTACCACCTAAGGAAGAAAAAATGTATTTTAATGTAGCCACAGATGGAAATCTTGACCACTTCGACGGAGAAGCGGACTTCGCTTATCTAGACGATATCAAGGTTTACATGAAAAAAGTGATGGCTTCATTTCAGCCAGAAAAACAATCCGATGAAACGTTTTTAACACGAAATGGCAACTCGTGGTTCAAAAAACAATGGAACGAAAAATTCCCATTTTCAACCCATAGACTGTTTGAATACAATGCGTATCATAAGGAAACACCAGAAGTGGAACAAAATGCATCTAGCTTCACGCCAACCTTACATCAGGCAGGAACTTCAGCAAAATTTCCACCAGCAGCACTAATGTCCGGAATTAGTCAAAGTCGAGGTGGAATTAAAACGGATACAGTGGAAGTGGTGAATATGGCCGACCTGGAGCTCCGAATGGCGCGAACATCCTTACAGAATATTTTTGACAGCGTAGAAAGACCAGATGCACAATCTGACTTCCAACTTCGCTTCCAAAAATATAGAAATAAAGTAGCACACTTTATTAAGTCTGGAGAAAAATGGACCAAACCACCTCAATTTCTCGAAAAAGTCCGAGAACTAAAACAATTGGACAGCTATAATCATTTTGAAGCCTGGATTCTGGCTGAAAAAGACACATTAACAAAATTAAACATGTTACATGAATTATGGCTCACAACTGGATTAGCTCGAAGACTAATGACGAAAACTCAAGGGATCAGAATCGGTCACTGGATATCAATCTTCTTCCAGTATACCAATTTCAAAAACAATAGACCCCTCGTAAGTTTAATCGCCTTGATAGTCAACAGAGATAAATCAGCAACTATCGTAAAACACAAATAAAATATAATTTAGGTTGAAACGATGTTACGAAAAGCTGGTATGGAAGAAACTGATATTCGTTATCATGCTAATTCTCAAATATCAAGTTGGTCGTCACTTTTAGCAGCCCTCTGTATTCTGTCTAATGAAGACATCAACGTTCGAAGTACGATCGAAATTCACAATGCGAACAATCAGTAAAGCGCAAGTGAATCGATTGGAAAAAACATCTCTCCCCTCATTCAATTTTTCTGACTATTTCAGTCACCAACATTATTTGTAAATAACACGCGTAAAATATGTTGAACCTAGGTTCTGGTTTTTCAGTAAAGCCACCTAGGGTCAATATTAAACTGTAATCATGCCAAAACACCAATAAACCGAAAAATTATTGTTCTCAAAAAAAAAAAAAAAAAAAAAAAAAAGTTTTCATTATTTTTTCCTCGCATTAATACGCAAGCAACTAATTTATATGTGGTAGCTAGATTGAGTATGAGTTAATTACAGTTTCCGACAGTATAGTCGCCAAGTAAATTTATGTAGATTGAATCTGAAAATAAGAGCTTAAGAAAAAATTGTCTTCGTGTGAAGTTATGTAATCGTCGAAACTATGGTGGCCAGACAAAAATTTTTTGTGTTTTCAAAATTTTTTAAAAAATTTTTTTCCTTTTTCGGTGCCATGAAACTCAGACAGACCATTTCAGAGACGTCTGCCTCCGGGCGATCCGACAGACGGAGGCCAAGAGCAAAAATTGACCAATCAAATGAGACAAACTCTGTAGCACTATCATCGCGCTAGACACGTGCCTAGAACACGGAATGAGTAAATTAGTACCACTGCCAAATTTTTACAAGGTTTTGGAAAAGTCTAAGAAAGATATGGGGAAAGAGAAATCTAAAAGAAAAAATGATAGAGAAACTTTGCCGGCGGATCCGCCGAAAATGACCCAATTAGAACCAACCAAGACCAGAACGTTTGCTGCGGTTACAAAACTCGGTAACACTTTCACGGAAAAGGTCAAGGAGGAGCAAGATGACACGGAAAAACTTTCAATTTTGAAAACTGGAATATCAGAATGCGTCAAACAATTCATTTCGATTGCTTTTGAAAAAGCAGACGTGAATGATTTGATTCATGCTAATCCAGATTTTCATCATCTGCAATACTTTGACCCTAGTGCAATTTTTACTGCGGATTTGGATACCCTTCAAGCCACTAAGGTCATGTCCATGATTTCCAACCTTCAAGATACGGTTGTGAAACTGGCCGAAAAGCCACCAACTCCATCGGTTAACCCGATCAATGAGAAAACTATGGCCAGACTCGAAAAGGTAATATTAAGCATGTAAAATAACTTTAAATGACAGTAATATAAAAATCAAAATGGTATAAACAGCATTTTAAGATTTTCGATGATCTTGATTCCAAAGCAACCACCCAAGAATATAAATCCTTGGCAAAAAGACTCGAACCAGTGGCAAATTTCCACAATGCATTTCATGAAAAAATCAGAAGGTAATTAAGTTACCTAATCAGGGTGTAATTTTAAGAAAAATAAGATTTGAGTTCCGAACAGAACGAAAAAGATTAAAAAAATGTGATAATTAACAAAAAATTTTTTAAGCGTACTTTTGATGAACATGAACAATTGTCCAAGCGACATTGCAAAAATGGAATTTTACCAATTGGTCAAGTCGCCAATGGGAATGGATTTATGGTCTATGTTATCACTTAATGGGGCTTTGAACCCAGAACAATGGGAAATTCATCAACGATGGTGGTTGGAGGGAAGAGAGGCCCTTCATCAAAAATTAGGAAGACGAGGAGATGCACCAGACTGGACGATGTTTGTCATTTGGAGAGCCAAACTCTTTATGCATACTTATCTAGATATGCAAAAAGTCGCGGTCCTGAATTTGACAATGATTCCATTGGAAAAATTAATCTGGGATGCCACAGTCTTAAGAAATATTCTGCTGGAATTAAAACTTGTTTCCGAGGATAACCTCGCCAAATCAAACACTTTTCTCCAAAAAATTGCTTCATTAGGTAAAAATGTAGTTTATACGTTAATTTTAATTAACATTCTTTTCAGGTAATCGTCTTTTGAAAACTGGTGGAAAGTTTGAAAGAGTGAAAATGGCAATGACGGAAATATTTCCGAAAAGTCATGGGGCATGGTGGTTCCTGAATGTAGAACAAAATGATTTCAAACTGACCTTCAATGGACATGAAATTCAAACTCTAGTAGACTGCCACAACATGGTCATCCCGAATTATAAAGGGTTACCAAGTAGTTACAGGTCAGTAGTATTAAAACAACTTTATAATATAACATCAGAGTTTTTTAACTTAAAACTTAAATTTAGAGTCAATCTCCCAACAAACAAGAATGAACTTGGCAAGCAAGTGAAACGAGTGTTGAAGAAACCGATTGAAGTTGTCGAAAACGAAATTTCAGAGCGTGAATCGACTCCAGATAGAGACTTCAATCAAGAAGATGATAGAAAATCGGACAGTGTAGTTTCGGCGCAATATTCGGAAGATGAATTGCATGAAGAAGAAATACCACTGGCAGAATCTTCTCGAGCCGAACGAAAAAGAGCTAGAAAAAAACGCACAGCTCGAAAAGCGCCCAAACTTAAACGCTCAAGACCGATTAAGGAATTTTCTGATTCGTCTTCAGAGAAATCTGAACAGTCTTCTTCAAATTATGAAGATGAATATGATGAACTAGACAATTAATTTATCGGAATTCTGTTGAAGTCTATACAGACTGAAAAAGTTTTTTCCCTGTACCCTTCCCTATATGTGACACTCCCTAGCCATGACAGATTTCCTTATCTGAAAAGATTGAAGTTGAAATAAGTCATAAAAAATCACAAAAACAAATCAAAAATTAATTAAAATATTTTTAGATTATGTCATCGAAACGGACAGAAATTGACTGGAAATTATGGCATCAGCTGTCGAGGGATGCACTCAAACTCGATGACTGCTTAGAAACCTGCGACTGTTTTAATAGAGGTTGGTATAACTGTGATTGTGAGTACAAGGATTCTCAAAAATGGGATCGAGACTTCTTGTACCAACGTCAATTTACGCCAAGGCCAATTCGGGCGGTTAATAGAAAAGGGTTTATGGTGTTAAAAGAAAAAACGGGATATATTGAGGGACCGTATTTACACTCAGAGTGGCTCACGTATGGGTGGACACTTTTTGACTTGGTACATGAGGTTATGAATGGTAATCAAGTACCAGATTGATCCAAAATTCATTTTCGACATGAAGATGATTTTTATGCCGGAATTTACAATCATTTTTATCCTTTTTTCCAGATCATGATCTGCCAATTAGACGGACTTGAAGTAAAACACGCCGCCTCTAATGATGTATCACGAGGGGCGAACTTATACGAAACTTTATTGCCTAAGGATCTTAATAACCATAAAGCTATGCAAGGAAAAGGGGAAATGCATACAGTCCCACGTATTCATAGAGAATACGCCGAACAGATCCATAAGAAAAAAATTAGTGATTTTGATGTAGCAAGCCTACAGAAACAGCAATTAGACAATCAATTCAAAAATTCGAAACGAGTTCGTTTAATTCGTAAACATAATAAGATTAGAAAGAATAAGATTAAATATTATAGGCCTCCTGTAGATCAAAATTTTGAGAAGTGGTATTTCCCACTGAAACAGACACCAGCTTGGTATTCTTACCAAACAAAAACTTGGCATTACCCCCCTATAATTAAAACCAATGCTAAAATTGAAAAGGCCCAAGATAAATTAATCAGAAAAACTATTCTAAAATGGCTAAAAACGGGGGCGTTGTATATGATGCCCGAAGGAGTTACACCAGATCTAGTAACCCCGTCAGTATTTGCAAATGTTTTTATGCCAGGGCGCCCTCCGCCGGATCCAACGAAAAAAGAACGTATGTGTCACCACGGGGGATTTGAAAAGGCCATAGAGGGATATAGTTTACCCTGTAAATTGGATGATTTATACAAAATCATCCTATTTATTAATAAATTTGACAAAATGAGTAAATCAGACGACAAGTCTGGCTTTCATTTAGTCAAACTTAATAAAGAATCTAGACTTCTAGTGGCCTTCGAATACAAAGGAAAATTTTTCGCATATAGAGGCGCAGTATTTGGATCGCCCCCAGTACCAGCTATTTTTCAAAGAGTTAACATGATAGTCATGAACTATTTACGCACACTCGGCGTGAGATGCACCTTATATCTAGACGATAGGCTAATTTTAGATGCCGATAGAACTATTTACAATGGTGTACCTAGAAATGGGTGGGCCACAGCAGCACTGGTAGTAGCGGCAGGGGGGATAATCTCATTAGAAAAGTCAGATTTTGAACCAAAAATGGTACAAGACTTTTTAGGACTACGTTTGAACACGGAAACGTGTGAAATTTCGGTACCAGAATCGAAATGGCGAACATTTCGAGAAAGAATTCAGTCCATTTTACAAAAACTAGAATGTTCATTTTTAGAAATTCAACAAATTAGGGGTAAATGCGTGTCGTTCATCTTAACAAACCCAATGACGAAACTATTCATTCGCGAAATGAACCGAGTAATTGCCCATGGTAATAAAATAGGACTTAACAAAGGTGATATAGTGCAGTTGGATATCGAACTTCAAAACGAACTAAAAGAATGGCTAAGATTACATTTCTTAAAAATGCGTAGCTCTTTTTTACAAACATGTGACGATGAAAATGATATGCCTAATAGACTATCTTTTACAGACGCATCTAGTTTTTCAGCAAGTGCAGTAGTTTTTGAGGACAAAAATGAAGCTGAAATCAAGCAATGGTTTTTTGATGAAAATATCCAGGCCGAGCCCATTTATCTCAAAGAAGGATTAGCGATTCTCTGGATGTTAAAAGAATTTAGAGCCATACTCAGCTCGAAAAGAATAATTCATTTTTGTGATAACCAAGCCGTTGTACTAACATACAACGGCTTAGGTACCAAAACTTCAAAATTACAAAAAGTCATCCGAGAAATCTTTTTAGAATTAGACAAAATGGGCTCTAAATTAGTAATGTACTGGATAAATACGAACGATCAACTTGCCGATGAAGCAAGTCGATTCGTGGATTATAACGAAGAATTTATTCCTTTGAAAGTCTACAATGCGACTTGCAACAAACTAAAAGTGACCCCAACGGTGGATGCATTTGCGACAGAAGCAAATCGAAAATGTCAAAAGTGGATCAATTTCGGCCTATCAGGAAACCAAAACTGTATCGCATTTGATTTTTTCACGGTAAAACCAAAAGATTTAATGAATGAAATCTTATGGGTATTTCCGCCAAAAAATCTAATGCAGCAGACTATGGCACACTTGGCACGTCATTATAAAAATAACCGATACCTTTTGGTCTTTCACAGCTTTGGTGAGACACCCTTAGGATTACCACAATTGATGCAACAAGGGGGAAAATTAGAAAAATTTTCACGCTTTCCGGCGTCAATAATCCCAGCAGAAAAACAGCTTCACTTTGACGATCAGCTGTTCTATGGACTATGGAATGACAAAGTTCGAGCAACAAAAATCCTAAGAATGAACTGTTGAAAACGATTTACGTTTGAAAATGATGGCAACAAAAATCTGAACTATTAGAAATAAAAGGTCTAATCAGTTTAGAATGGATCGTGACACGGAGTTGGCCAGCTATCTTAATCTGAGAGCATATCAGAGAGTTCTAGAAATTTATCTGAATCTTCTCAGAGAAAATTTTAGAATACTCAGTAATGCAAACGCGCATGCACGAAATATTACAGCTGGACAGATACGGAGAGTCGCACAAGAAAATCGTCGAGTATCATTAGATTTACGAGTTCGAGCCGTACGATTCAATCAATAATACTACAATTCTAAACACATTGATTATAATTTTTATTGAAGTCTGTACAGACTGAAAAAAGCTCAAAATTTTTTCCTCGTAGCAGCTGTAACATAGGAATGAAATTAACTAAGTTAATATAAAATTCCTTTAGAAACAAACTGGTTGTTCATTCAAAAATGGTAAAATTCAGTTAACCTCCCAGTTACCTAAAATCCATGTTTATGACCTAAACCGATTATTCAGGTACAAGAAAATTTACCATCAAGGCAAGGTAATCCTTTGGCGGACGCAGAAAGAGATGGTATACCCATCGAAAGAGTAGCCGCATACCTTTATGATACGGAACAACCAGTGGATGAGTCACAATGGCCCGAAATTTGGATGCAAAGAGTGAAACAAAGATTCCGGTTACGAAAAGCAGAGGCAGACACGAGTCTACCTATGCGATTACAGTTACTGGATGTACTCAACGCAGCAGATGAGGTAATAACTGTTAAATCATATAATATTTGAGATAACAATAAATGTTAAGATGTGCACAGACACGGACATCTACATCCAAGTGCCAATGAATGCTCAAACCAGAAAAGCGATAATGTTTGTGCCATGGCTGAATGAACATTCACAAGTAAGAAATAGTTCTGATTATTTTAAAATTTAAATTCGTTAAGCGGAGGATGCCTCCGGAAAAATTCCTAAAACTTTTTTCTTATAATTTGTAAAAATCTTTTAATTTAAGTTTGCGTTTTATCTCAATATTCAATATTGGATGCCACACGCCAAATTATATGTACAATCAGCCACCAGAGGATTAAATATCATGCTAGTGGGCCGAGAGATAAACTGGAAGACACAAGCTATATATGCCAAACGAGAGGAGGAAGAAGAACTTCCCGTTCTGATTCCTATCTGAATAATACTGTGACAGAGTATACCTCTGGAAAATATGTGCGAAAGAAGCTATCCTAGCTTAAAACTGAAAGGTCATTAAAAACGCTGAAAATATAATTATTTAGACAGAAAATGATGAACTCGGTTGTCTTATCCCATCAACAAAAACTGGAATTCAATATAAATTGGATTGAAAGTTACCGCCAGAAGCAACAAGCGGAAAAAGAAATGCGCCAGCAGGAAGTTTTGAATATCCGTACAAAATTGGCTAACATCAATTTTGAAGATGAAGACTGGGGTGTTGATTGGAGAAAATGGCAACCAGACATGCAAATCAACCATATGGTTGATACGTTGCTATTTTATGCCGAAGCTGAGCGTTTTTTGAAGTCTAAACAGACGGAAATGGAAATGATGCTCGAGTATGCCAAAGATCCGGCAGCAATGAACCCCATCGCACTAGCACAACATCAAGTGCGCCACCAATACTTGTTGGAACAACTCGAAAGGGAAAGTGCCTCGGATTGTGAAGAAATGTTAGCTGACCTTGAACAAGGAATGTTAATGACGAATTCACAGCCCAATGAATACCAGGTAAATTATAATCAATGCTAAAAACCTAAAATGAACTCATCAAATGCTTTTAGCTCACGGTTGGCCGCGAAATCACTCGTCCATACCGAGCGGTCTGCAGATCAGATTTTAATTCAAGAGGAGAACCACCTCGAAAAATCAAAATGCGACGACCGAAAAAAGCCCCCAAAAGACTAACCAAGGTAATAATCTATTAGGAGACTCAATGAAATATTGATAAACAAACTAATATTTTATATTAAGATTCAAAAATGTGAACTGCAAAAGATATCCGCAGGAGAATCCCAGTCACAACCCATCGATTACAAAGCAGAAACGGTAAGATTTATTCTTTTGATTTATCCTTTTGATGCTAAAACGTGTTTTCTTCTAGCGAACGGATATACAAAATCGCTTGGAGAAGTTTTCTGAAGCAAGCCTTCAACAACTGGAAGATCAGCTCATGGGCCTCGGTAAGGAACCGGCCAGTCCAAAGAAGCAGATAAACGAGGAAGTCGATATGCAAGCATGAACGATGGACCATTCTTATAAAATGGTCCAAAAAAGAAAGTTTTTTGGGTTCCGAACGGAACGAAACAGAATGTTATTTTATAAAAAACTGTACACGAAAATTTACATATCTGTGCACTTATAAGAATGTATTACCCTGTAATAATTGAATGAAAGAGCCAGAATAAAGTATTTTCTTTTTGAAAAAATCTTTCACAAATTTTCTTTAAGCAATAATGGGAACGGATTCGAAAGAAAAACCAAAAAACAAGTTTCGCATACCAATTGAACTGGCCGTCAATGACGATGTCTCAAAACAAAGGTACCATCATCATCTTGTGGTCAAAAATAGTAGTTATTTACGTTATTTTAGGCTTAAAACCAATGATGTTGAGTCAGCCAAACCAATTGATATGATGTCAAAACTTAATGACGATGTTGAATTCGCCCTTGACGAATACAATGATGCGCTTAAGTTAGAAAACAAGGCTAAAGAAACTTGGGATAGACGTGCTCGTCTAGAAAACTATTGTCCGCCGAATCCAACCAAGGATGAAGCAAAACTTCTAGAAAAAACTACCGATTTCTTTAGAAAAAGGTACAAAGATCGCATGCGGGTCCGCATCAAAAAGAAAGAAATATGGGACAAAAGAAAATTGGCCAAAGAAAAGCATAAGACGGACACTGACGAAGTCGAACGCAAAGAAAATTGGGTGTACCTGGAGGGCCAGAATTATAATATTCGATGGTCAGCAATGCCAAGGTAATGATCCCAAGTTTTAACGTATATATGCTTAATTAAAAACCAAATAAAATTAATTTTAGTTACCTGGACTCGGAACTGAAGCTTTTTAAAGATCGAGAAGATCCAACGGTGGTTTACGTAATTTTGAAAAATAAATTACAAGAATGTCTCTTGAAAGATTTTCATCTTCAAAATGCAATTGGCTTGGCAGGACGATTACATCACGCACTGCCAGATCAATATCTCAATGCACGCCACTATGTCGATGAAGTGCGAAAAGTGTTGCAATCAAAAATTGGAGATCACACGTTCACCAGAAAGATGGGACTGAACATCACATCTATGCTGCTTGGAGCAGATCATCAAAGAAAATTTGATTGCCTGATGGCAAGATTGGACGAATCTCCAACACTAAAAGAACCATTCGATCGAGAAATTCGAGGAAAAATGGTTTCTTATCAAAAACAAACACTTGGTGGACTTGACAAATTCCAACAACTAGGGGCGTTACCCAAGAAAACGACAGATCTTCTTGGGCTATATACGACTCAAAAGATCCCAATTCCACCTCAACCTAGACAAGTTGACGGTCGAAACGACCGGAAAAGAAGACCGCCACCGGATCGAAGACAAGAACAACGATCCAAGTCAAGCAGAGCACCCAACAACAAAATAAAACGTGAAGCACAGGGTGACAAGCGCAGAGACACGCGCAAAAATGAGATGAAGGAAGTAGAGGCTAAATCCCGACCAAAAGGTGAGAAGAAAGCCAAAGTTTCCAGAGTCGACAAAAAGGATTTACAACAGATAATCCAAATAGCGGTTAGTAATTGTAAAATTCCTTTTTATTGACTATGGATCATTTTTTAAAGCTGAAACAGCTTGAAAATAAATTAACTGCATTTTGTTCAGGCCAATGAAGACAAGAAAGGATAAAATCTTAATCCCGAAAATTCGAAAATTTTTTGCCAAACAACCTGTAAAACTGTACAATGTCACCAAATTAGCTAAGTACTTATTTGAGTCAGAAAGTTTTAAAGCGGGGAAGCTATTAGCAACCAAGCGCTTCAAAAATATCGTACATCTTATAATACAGGTTCAAAATATAGCTGACCCAATGCGGTCAAAAATAAAGAATTCTCTTTATGATATTATTCAATCATATCGGACGAAAAATGGATCACGGGTCAACTGTGCACCACTTAAACGTCCAGAACCACTTAGGGAAGCTATTTACAACCTGTATTATAACAGTAAAAACAAGTCCAAAAAATTCTCAAAACCATTTTCAACCTCTCGAATATTACGGAACAAAATCACAGCACTTCATGCCCTAGGATGTTTTTGCGCTGCACGCAGGTGGATAGATTTAACCAGAATTCGGTGGGACAATATGGAAATAGCACATATTGAAGGAGTTACCTCCTTAAAATTTTTTATCGCTTGCTCAAAAAGCAATCAAGGGACTCGAAATGAGGGCATAACCCTCATGGAAGATCATTCCCAACTATGCCCAGTAAAACTCTTTACCGAATTCTGGATATTAAGAGGTAGGCCTAAATTCGGATTTGTATTCCCATGTAGTCATAAAAATGCCAAATACCCTAAACACGAAATCTGTGATCAATGGATATCTAAACGGTGTAAAGGTCACAAATTAGGTGCAAAAATGTTAACCTGCAACGGTGAAATAAATGGGGATGTCACTTACGGAGTATACCTCCGGGAAACAAAACGACTAGGATTTACGAGGTTACCCTCGAAAAACACATTTCGTAGGTTAGGATGCATCATGAGTCATAAATTAGAACTGACCCGTGATCAAATAACAACCACTCTAGGATGGAAATATGATTCTACTATGCCGAATCATTACTTACAAGACCAACTTTCCACGTCGAAAGATGGTTTAGCTTTTAAATTAGCACAAAAAATTAAACAAAACGACTTTTCATTTCTCAATGATGTGCCGTTTAAAAATTAAAAAACCAAATTGAATTTAGTTAGGTGCGTTTGTACAAACGAAAACTTTTTTAGAATGTTTAAAAAATCGGGCCCTCCGCCCCCAAATTGCCAACCGATACATCCGTATAAATGGGTTAGTACAAACTCTCTTATTATACACGTGATTTTGTACACATTACCATGGTATAACTGGGAATCCAGTCGAAACATTATCACGCAAGAAATATGTATGAATCGGCAGGTACAATATGCATTTGCGGAAAAAGGTTGCTGGCTCAAATATTATGTCATCAACACAGAACGAAAAATCCCAGTAGAAATTTTTATTCGAACTGTACCCTTAGAGTAATCGTTCAGATGGCTTCGACCATATTACATCATGCTGATTGAGGATTCCTCAAGAAAAATATAAGCTAATATGGAAAATTAGGAGTAAAATCATAGGATTTCCTTTTTCAGAATGACAATCCAACGGATTGAACATCGTAATTGGAACGGAGGACTCAGGGCATTCTTGGTTAACATTGATTGGGACTGTAGATCACAAGCCAGAGACAAATGGATACAACAAATGGATGATCCAAATAATGAACAAACATTTGTAAAAGTGCACCATGAAAGATCTTCCATTGAGCTCAGTTTTGAGCGAAAAATTGATAATGTAACCTATGTCGCCCGAAAACAAATCGTGATCCGAGAATATCACTTCAGATTTCTCTGTCAAACCTATTTTTAAACAGCTAAAATAGGTAATCATCTCAAAAAGAAAAATTTGAAATCTATTCAGATTGAAAATGGAACTCAATGTAAACCAGTTTATAACTGGATTAACATCAACTTTCTGGGCCACAGTGTACCTCAAACGAAAGAAAGCAACCAAAACGCCCACGCAGTTTTATGATTTGGCCGCTGAAATCAATCAACGACCATACTTAAGTGCTTGGAGTCAAGATCAGGTGGTTAAAGCGATCTTTAGAGAATTGGTCACATATATTGAAGAGGTAAAAACTCTTAAAAAGGTCAAAATTTTGTTTTTGACTTTTAAAATAAAATTCAGGGAATCGAGAACAATCAACCGCTATGTCTGAAAAATTTGCTAGAATATGCTCTACGTCTACAAATTGAAACAGAAAAAGATACAACCCAACATGATGCTATCGTCAGCACCATTCAAACCCTGGCCAACAAATGCAGAGGGGAAAAAGGGTTGACAGCGCGGGACGCAGTTATTCACATAATGGAATGTACCATCATGCTACCAGGAGTTTTTAACGTACAAATGTTAACTTGGCGTCAAAAACTTCAGGACATTGTTCATAATCCTCTAATCTGTGCAGGCTACAGCAGCCTTCAATATTCACTTCCGATGACCTCAGAGGAAATCTTAGGATTACCAATGAGGAAATCAGTAACCACTCAAACTACGTTGATGAATCCAAATTCAGACACAATTCTCGAATTCCAACAACGAGAATTTGGTCTGAAATGGACTCTACTGTAAAACACAAAATATATCCGATAACTAAGAAATGGAAACTAAATAATGGAATATCCTTGTAGATACAAGGGTACACATTCCTTAGTTATAATAGGACATATAGAAATGTTCTAACACTGATAGAGTAGCATAGCGGCTCTACTCCACTAGTTAGTTTAGTTTATAGAGTATTATTATGTGACTACGAGATTTTACCATTCTAATAAAGATGCTCTAGACAACTCTAAGAACTCCAATATTTGTTTCATTCTGGATCAATGTATTTTTTTATGAGAAACGATCAATGTATTTTTTTATGAGAAACCAGAATGAAACAAAACAAATTGTCTTGGTATTTTGCAGGATAAGCATGCAGATAGCAAAAAACTAAGGGGATTCCTTCGCAATAACGAAGAAATCTTTTTACCCACCCGTGATATCAAAATTTTCCGAAGAAACCTTCGCCAAAAGATATCATTCCTCCCAACATATAAAATGTTCTATAAACTTGATCCGCACACGCGGCTCTACTCCACTAGTTAGTTTAGTTTATAGAGTATTATTATGTAATCACGTGTGAAAATATTCAGATTAATCATGTTTACCTGAGGCTAGTGAAAGATCGACAAAAGTATTGATATCATTGAAGAATAGATTATAAAACGCT
>SCLD01163507.1:0-20925 GCA_004367895.1 Oikopleura longicauda
CGCCGTTGGTGGCCATTTTTTCATCCATAGCTCATTTTGGATACTACTTTACATAGTTGACATTTATGTTCTACCGATTGTCGAACCTCGAAGCTTCGCCGTTTCGACCAACTTTACAATTGGAACTTATACTTTTCAATTGAATTTACAGTATTTTCACCACACCAATACTGGAATATTTCAACACAAATAGATTACAGTAGAGATCGGTGGGAACCAATGTCGGGAACTCAACCGTTTCCGGCGTTCCCGCTGTTTTAAAGTTCCCCTCTTCAGTTCCCGATTTTCGTGAAACTATCATCCCAATTACCGCCTGTTCCCGTTTTTTCGTTATCTGATTCCCAGTTCCCGCGGTAACATTCCCAGGAGCCTTCCCAGCTTCTTTGTTCCCATAATGAATTTCCTGCCGATGAAGTTCCCAGCATTTTTACAAGTCAGAGATCGGTAACCGGCAGTCAGATTTTGAAAAAAATGGTAACGTGACGGGTACGAGATTGGTTCCCGCCGATTTACGCTGTTATCAATTTGTGTAGTATAATTCTAGTGTTGGTGTGGTAAAATACTGGAAATAATATTGAAAAGTATTTGTTCGAAATCAAAAGTTGATCGAAACGGCGAAGCTTCGACAATCGGTAGAAGATAAATGTCAACTATGTACAGCATTACCCAAAATGAGCTATGGATGACAAAATAGCCACCAACGGCGCTAGAGAGTGAAATCGCAAAAAAGGGCTATGTCTTGCATTGAACCATCTTATGACCTTGGTATTAAACCTTTTATTCAAAAAAATGGTCTTATTGGAACTTCGTAAAACGATGATAAAAAAGGGTTCACTTAAAAAAAAGTTACCCAAGTTATTACTGGGATTACAGCGTGGTTTCTCTTAATTTATGTATCCTACTTACTCTATAAAAATGAGCTTCAATCATAACAATAGCTGAAACATATCCATTATTTTTATTATTTTAATGAGCTGAGTGAGCAAATTTGAATAAACTTATAAATGAACTTCAGCTTATACATTATTTGACAAAAAATTAAGTTTTTATAGTCTATAAATTATAGTTTATAAATTATAGATGCAAACCTTTTATTCAAGGAAATAAATACACTTTACTTTTAATTTTTAGACTCTTCAAGGTCGATTAGACTTTTAATTCGAGTCTCTGGACTCCAATACTCAGTCGAGAGAAACCTTTTCTGGGAAAACAAATATCAAACTTTTTGAATTAACTTTCTTTTATTCAAGAGAGATATATCATATACAGGACAAAGGTCCGCTTCGAGAACTGATCGGCGTTCCCCCAGAAACAATATCTGCAGGATTTTACGCTGAGATTTAAAACCTGAGCTTGGCAGAGTAAAAAATAGTAGAAAATATCTGAGCAGTTGAGAAGATCTGATAGATCATGTATTTTCGTCTTGTTTTACTCCTCAATAATTTTCTAAATTGTGAAAATTATATTTTCAAAATGCAAGCACCTGAAAGTATGATTTATCTGTCTGAGCATAGAACATATGAAGTTATTGATGACAAGGTACGGATTTATGATATTTAGGACCTGACGAGGTCATCTCAATCACAGCCTATAATCATATCCCGACTAAGTTCATTTCGTTGGCAGATGGTGCTGGGATGATAAAGCATGAAATGCTTTGGATCTTTCAAAATCAAACTTTCTTAGATTTGATTGCGCCCTTCTCACCAGGCTATTACCGATTTGGAGGGACACGAAATGATTTGTTATTTTTCGACGAAGACTCGCCCGAGCTCGATTTTGATCCGAACAAGTGCAGTTTGAAAAACACAATGCATGGTGTTGTCCCGAGTTTCGTTCTTGAATCACTGGAACTTCAAAAAATTAGTCGGCGCGAAATCGGACATATTTACAATGCTGTCAAATGCAGTGGCTTTGAATTGATCTATGGTCTGAATCTCAATTTCAGGAACGATGGCGCTTGGAATATTACCAATACTCAGGCTTTACTGAGATTTATATCACAATCATCAATGAAAATGCATTTTGAGCTAGGTAACGAACCAAATTCATATTATCACAAATTCGAAACAAAGATGACGCCAAAGATGCAAGCGCATGATATCAAAACTTTGACTCGATTATTAAGAAAAAACAACCTTTCAGATTCAAAGGTTTTTGGTCCGGACTCAACGAGCAGCCATGTGAACGGGCTTATATATCTTCTCAGATTTATAAGAAGAGCAGAACCATTGATATCTGGAATAACTTATCATCATTACTCCTTAAATGGCCATAAATCCAAATTCAACGATTTCCTGAACCCTAACTCCTTCAAAATATTTGAAGATAATGTCAAATTATGGGTCCAAAATATCAGAAATGTTACAAATCTTAGAATAAATCTCGGGGAGACTGCTGTCGCTTATGGTGGAGGTGAAGCAGGATTAACAGATCGATTTGTTGGATCATTTATGTGGGCAAATAAGCTCGGTTTAGCTGCAACGTATGGTATAAAATCAGTTATGCGAGAGGCAGTTATCTCATCAAACTACAGACTCATTGGAGTTGATTTGATTCCTAATCCTGACTACTGGATTACACTAGCCTTCAAGAACCTTTTCTACAAGAGCGTTTTCAAAACTAAAATAAAAACCAACTCAAGACATTTAAAAATTTACACATCTACAAAAATAAATAATAAACGGGACTGGTTATGAATCAGGTCAGTGAGCCACAATGAGTGAGGTCCGGAGGTCACACTCGTATCTAGTAGAACCGCATATAAAGTAAAACCTCTGTATAAGATAACCAAAAAAGTCACATAAGTATTCTCATTATCAACTTTGGTAAAAAAGACGAATTAATATATTTGGAACAAATGGTTGAATGGAGCTTCAAATATTCAATCTCGGGATTCGACGGACTAAAATCACGCTTAATTGCATGTAATGGTCACATAATCAAGTATGTAAAAGCTCAGAATACATATAAAACATTATAAATTATAATGCATACTTTAGCTCATATGAAGATATTAGTACAAGTCGCCAAAAATCGACAAATTCGATTCTCATCGCTGATGCGTATACTATCACATTTTATCAATTGATAATGCACTGAATAAAAACGAGTTTTGAATATTTACCGAGGTTTCCCTGATACCTTTATAACAGAATTTAACTAAAACGAACTACCAGTGTTGAATAAGACCTGGTTTTCGTTGCGAAAGTGTAATAAATGAAGACTGAGCAGTTTTCTCCATTGTTTTTAGCATTGAAAGTGTTGGTAACATCTCTCGGTAGTGCCCTGTCAGAACTTTGTTAGCTTGAAGATTCTTTTCACCATAAACAACTTTTCCATCGAACTCGTTTGTTGGCACTTGTAATGTCGTAGGGTTCACTTCATCAATAGTATCTAGAGCATAAATCGTGTAATTGAAAATTTATATACACCGGTTCGACCTTTAGATTTTTTTTTTCAGAAAAATTTAATGATCCGGCAAAATGACCCTTAGCGCAAAATTTTGGAAAAGTTTTGGTGTGCCAAAGGTCGAACCGATGTGTTTAACGATTACAGAATTGATTTGAATTCAAGTGGCTTGAATATGTTTTACCTTTCAAGTGCTCTTCTACTTCTGATA
Organism: Oikopleura longicauda; assembly: GCA_004367895.1. Taxonomy (NCBI): domain Eukaryota; kingdom Metazoa; phylum Chordata; class Appendicularia; order Copelata; family Oikopleuridae; genus Oikopleura; species Oikopleura longicauda. The sequence goes on from SCLD01163507.1 coordinate 3,623, forward strand.
ATAAATTGACTTCATCATACCAAATGGTACACCCTCCGTGGCTCACATCATTAGTGTTAAAGCAGCCTTGTCCTCGGTTATTACAATTACTATGATACCATACTTTTTCCTTGAAATCGCCCACTAAACTAATCGCTAGACCCATTCGTTTAGCACGACCAACTCGTCCGATTCTATGCAAATAGTTTGCTTTGTCATCGGGCATTGTCACATTGATCACATAAGGGATACCCTTAATAAATAACCATCAAACAAATATTGTTTTATTATAAAATGACCGGGGGAATGAATATTGACATCTTTGGCACTACATTCACTTTGTTTCCCGTTTAAAGAGGGCGTTTTGAGGGCAATATTAATCCGCCCACTCTGATTATAGCTCATAAGGTATGAGTCATACCTGCACATCAATACCACGGGCGGCTACATCTGTACAAATGAGGAATCGAATAAGACCATCCTAAAATTGAAGATAATAAACCTTATAAAAGATATAACTTTATAACTGATATAACTTTATATCATATAAGGGACCGAAACGGTGGTAAAAACTTACCTTGAATGATTGTAAGTTTTGTTTTCTCTCTTGAGGTTTCTTTCCTGAGTGCAAACATATCGATGAAAACTGATGATCATGGTCTGCTTTTGGGCCCCCACCTTGTAATTTGAAATATTTTTCGAGATTGTCACAATCGAGTCGTGTTCGACAAAATATAATTCCTTGATCCATTTTGTATTTTTGAATAATCCGAATCACCAAGTCCAATTTTATAATTTTAATGGCTTTCAAGGTTTATCAAGACAACCTCAGAATTCTAGATTATCGTAAATATGACGAATCTAGTCACTGAAATATCAGTTGTACAATGAAGGAGACTAGAGGAAAACGTTTCAATTCAAATTTGGGTTATGGCTACAGAGCATCAACGAAACCAACTGGCAAAATAATACCTCTGCCAGAAAAATCTAATTCGCTGAAAAATCCAGCAACAGCTAGCATGAAATCCAAGCGACCTGGAATGAAATCCCAGCGACAGGGTGTCGCCCCGTTGAGAAAAGCAAGACAGCGAAATGAGGATCATACATTTTCGTATGTTCTCACGATTGGTGGAAGTTATTATCTATTCTCAATGGCTTTCAAAATTTTCAATAATATTTCTAGCACGTTTGAATCAGGAAAGTTTTAATCCCACATCAGTGACCATCAAATCAAAGTAGATTGAAGCCCATTCAACAAATAAATCTTTAAAAAGACAAAATCAAACTTATACATCGACTTAAATCACCAGGATTTGAACCATTTTTTGCTGAAATGTTTGCTGTTTTGACCGTGTTCTATTTTATACTTTATATGAACTCTCGCCGCCATCTTTAATAAACGATCCCTTCAGAGTTCGTATTAGACATCTGTTCTTTATCCGTATTATGATTATTGAATTCAATTCGGTCTTTTTTATGAACACCGTCTGTTGTAATATTCTCAGTAGGGCTTTTTATCTGAAAGTGTATTTCGAGGAATAATATACCAATGAAGTCCGTGCCTTGTTTGGAAGAGAATTTCTATGATTCTTCGGATTCACCCTAACTACACAATGATGAACTGTATCTGGAACTGAATCTTCTCCCTTCAAATCAACCCACGTCGGAAATGACATCAATTTTTGAGCTAGTTTTTTTACATTGAAATTGTGAAGTGTTGCGGAACAGACGACCATCTGTAGTCTACTACCATCAGGTCCTACAGAAGGACATTTTCGGTGAATAGATTCGATTAACTTTGTTTGATTTTGCTGCAATAAAGCATCACACTCGTCGACAATTAGAAATCGGACATTTGATAATCGAAGTTTACCAGTATTTATAAAATCTTCGATTCTTCCCGGAGTTCCAACAACGATATCAATACCTTCTTCTAACAATGAAAGTTGATGTCGTGAATTTTCGCCTCCGACGAGACAAACAGAAGTTACGCCAGGATGATTAACATATTTTGAAAAGTCTTCAATGCACCTTTCAGTTTGAAGTGCGAGTTCTCTTGAAGGTTCGAGAATAATGCACATTGGAGCTGTTCTATCATACTCGGCAGCTTTTGATGGATTACTGCCACCAGTACGTTCATTGGATCCGAGCTGACCAACAGGTATGAACCCTTTGGGCATATTTTTGAAAGGACCATCAAAATTCACCTCAATTTCAGCATTTTTCAGACAAACAAGTGGATAAAGTGGCTGATTCCTAAATCGATCTTGTCAAGGTTTCATTTGTTCATATCATATTAGTTAATCTTTTATACGAGAAACATTCCTGAATGAAGTGCCCGGATAGAAAAAGCGATTCCCAAATCTTTACCATTCTTATAAAATGATATTTCTTCCGTTTCACGATTCAATGCACATCCAATAATATCATGCTGTCCAAAGGGCTCACTTTTATATGATGACAACAATGCAGATTTGCTTATAAATGTAGTCTTTTTTGAAAATTATTAAAGGTTATGAAAAAAGATATCATATATAGACTATATATAATATAGTCATCATGCCCATATTCATCAAATTGTCTTTTGTTTGATTTTTTACCAGTTCCTCCAAATCCAAAACCTTCGGGACATGTTCCCAAGTTCAAATCTGCTTTATCAGTGCCATATCCGAAACGAGATAAACCTTCATCTTTGCATTCAACTTCATAATACACTTTGCTCTTGACCACGCCATAAGTTGCTCTACTTCCTCCCCACATTCGAAAGTCGCGTGTCTGCATGGAAGTACCCTCTGGTGATATAGCAACAATATCTGATCTATCATTCATATTCAAAAGACATTTTTGACTCCCATTATTGAGCTTGTTTGCTCTCTTATGCCCAAATGCATTACGTTTTCCTTCTTGAACTATTTGAATAACTGGAAGACAAAAGGCACCTGTTTTACCAGAACCAGTCTCAGCAGCCATAAGAACATCACCACCACCCAAAATAAGTGGAACAGCTTCTGCTTGAATATCAGTTGGTAAGTTCCATCCAATTTCTTCTAATCCCTCTGTTATCTCATCACATACACCTAGCTCACCGAATGCCGACATTCTAAAATTTGAATTTTGAGGCTAACTTATTACCGAGAGTCAGTTTTATTAGAGTTCATCATCGTCCAATTCTATTTCCATTTCATCAACTTGTTTAATGAATTTAGTTTGTTGTTTACGGACTTTGAATTTTCTTAAAACTTTTTGCTTCTTGGTGACTGGAACCGATTCCACTTTTTGAGAGGTCAAAACAATTGAACAAGCACCAACATGCGCCTCAAGTGTTACATCGCCATTCGGCTGCAAGATTAAATCATCTTTTAAAATACCGTAATTGTTCGTGTAAACAGCTGTCCAAAAATCTTGAAATGATCGCTTTATAAAATGCTTCATAATTTATTAATCATAACTAAAAATTACCTTGAGCAGCTTCTTTGTTAGAAAGCCAAATCGAATATTTTCCTGCGTATGCTTCGAGAACCATAAAGTTTTCGTCGCGTCCTTCAAAAACTTTCTCGTTTATATAATTGATAATGTCGCTTTTGTTGACGAACTCTGCACGATTTCCAGTTTTTAAATCACGAACAGTCAGATACACATGAATGTAGTTTGAATATTGCTCTTTTTTAATTGATGAAAATCAACAAGGCTTCCACGACCCCGAAAATACCCTATTTTCAATAATCTTTCCTTTGAATTTCTCTATTTTTTCTTCGAAATTGATATGCTCAAGATATTGTGCTTCAGAAAGTCTAGTTATCATAATGTCATCTTCAAGTAAACTTTCTATATCACTGTTAGCCTGTCCATTTCTTGAGAACAATTATACGAGACTGATTAAGATAGCCTTTTAACAAATTAAAAAAAAATATCATAATTATTCCTGAGTTTGAGATCATATGTTGTTGAACCATCCACCAAACTTTCCTCGCAAGGTAACAAATTCCATACACTTTCTTCGTTTTCAAATTCAACAAAGAATTGTATAAATCCATCGGCAATGTGCTTTTTTTGATGTCATATTCTGGCCTCTCGATAGAAGATGAGTTGTTCACCGTATAAACTGAAAATAGTCAGGACAGTTTTGGCAACATTCCTTATCCCTGATTCTCATAACTTCTAGTGTATATCTATCAGTAAAGTGACGCATGTGAATGTCCTTAACCGGGTGATTTTGAGTCAGATCTGAAATAATTTTTTCTTCGATTTCTTCAACACGAATCGGTTTCGTTCCAGAGAATTCTTGTCTAACGGGAAGGTTCAAATAATCAATTTTGGCAAAAAAACGATCAGGTTTCGGTATCTGGTCTTTTAAGAGATTCACTAACATTCAGCAGTTCCTTTTATTCCACCACGCTGACCCACTTTACTAAGCGAATTAGTCTTATCGGTTAAAAATACAAAATCCCTTCTTTGAATTTTTGTAATTTTTCAGTTTGAATTTGATAAATTGAAGATGTCGATCGGGAAAGGAACCTCGGGAATCGCCGGACTCGAAACATTTTTTCTCACAATGGGTCAATGCTCCGAACAAAGTTACTACGACTTCAGCTCTGACTGTTCGATGTAATTTTTCGGAGGAATGACTTGGATTTTGTGGTTGATCAATTTCGAGGAACTGACAATTGATGAGTCATGCTAATCAAAAAGCTTGATCATACCTTGCGTAGAGACTCACTCTAGTGACAGCTGAATCATAATGTTGAAAATGAGAATATATCACCTTCTAAATATTTTTCTAATCAAATTGTTCTGCCTTTATACGTTCTTGTAAAAATCACATTGAAATAATGTTTAGAATGGATCTGACAGACGAAGAGATCAGAGAACAATGTAAATCTCTTGGTATAAAGGTATAAATTTTTATTAGACTTGATTTAACACTCTTTTTCAGATTGGTCCTATAACAGGAACAACCAGAAAAATTTACATTCGAAAGATTGAGAAAGCAAAACCGACAATCGGTACTCAACCGGCTGAGCCAAGTCGACCTTTTGTTGAACCAAATCGAATTTTGAAACAATCGAAAATTCCTTTGCCGAGAAGAAATTCAATCACCGAATCACATCCAGTTACAAATGGTCATCCCAAGAAAACAACTCGTTCAACAGCAAACACCGAATTGTTAGAGTCAGAAAAAACAGATTTGGACCAAACAAGAACAGTTATATCAAAATCAAATAATCACTCCGAACCCCGAGAAAATCAAGAAAACGAACTTGACCTTGAATCAATGACAAATGATCAATTGGCTGATTTCATGCGAAAGATTGGTCTCAGATTTGCCTCCATTGATTCACGAAATAGGCCAAATTATTACAAAAGAATTCGTCAAAAGTTAGGAGAAAAACAAAAAGAAACATACCAAGAGTTCAGGAACGGAATTAATCATTTTTATTGAATTAATCAGCGTTGTTACAATGGAAAACATTGTGTATCCCGTATAAAAGCACCGATGACGACGATATCAATCTAGGAAAACCTGTTCAACCAAAAGTTCAACCGCTCAAAGCGCCCAATTCTCGAAATTTACCACCAAGACAACGTCAAATTATAATCGATGATTTTAGTTCCTCGTCATCTGAAGATGAGCATTCTAATAACAGAGAAGACGAAGAAGATGTTTGTACTGGAGTTGGAACATCAATGCTCTACCCTTATTCAGGCGATGATACCATTTTGGATACTCCTGAAAGAGCTCCAAAGGTAGAAAGGAAAAAATTGATTATTTAAATTTTAAAATCGTCTATTTTCAAAATCATTTTCAGAAACGAAATGTCTTGACACAAATTGAATCCAACAAAACCAAAACTAAAGAAACTTCTGTTCCAAAACCTTCTACCTTCTCATCTCAAAACAAAGACGATTTCAAATTTACCTCTCCCCTTGGTAAATATTTCAAAATTATGTTAGATTATTTTCTACTCGTTATTTTAGTCACCAACTCAATAAGTACTTCAACTGAAAATGATCGTCTTCCACCCATTATCAAAGCAAGAACTCCATTGCGTGAAGGCCATGAGCCCAGCAAAAAGCCCTCACCACGCGAGAAACGGAAAATAGATCCTAACGAAATTGTCACACAAGGTAAATTGATTGTATCCACCTTATCATATGGCCTGGAAAACATTTTAATTTTATTTTTGTAGCTCAAAGTTCATCCGTACCAACAGCCCAGCCAATATCAAAGAAAATGCGATCTCAAGTTATGAATCAAAGAGTGCCTCAGAGTAATCCTGATTTAGTTGAATTAGAGATTGCTAATTATCTCCCGAAAATAGGTTTGTAAAACCATGACCTACAATAATAATTCCTATTTGAATTATTCTAGGAATCGCTTGTTTTTTTGTTATTGTCTCACTCTACATTCAAAAAACATGGGACACAGCTCATAATTTCCTCTCAAATTTACTCCCTCGTATTGACGAACTAGATGAATCACCTGATGATGTAGTGGATATTTCTTCCGAGAAAATCACGTCGGTTGCATCAAATGTCGGAGAAACATTGAATAAAATGTTTATGAAACTCAATGATGAAATCGTTGATGCCAAATGTGATTTTGGGAATGTCATTTCTGCTAAAGGTACTTAAAGGTGTAAATTGACCGTGACTTATTTTATGGTTTAGAAAAACCCTTTGTTCGATTTACCGAATTCGAGGTTGCTGATGAACTCAAAGATACCGTCATTGATGAATTCAATAAATATTCTGAAATCTTTCAATTCAAAAATAATGCTGGCGAAGAAACCACACATTTGTAAGTAATATGTTGTCCTTCACAAACAAATGGAAATTTTTTCTAATCATATGTATAGGAATCAAGATGGATTTGTCTCTATTGAAGACGAGAAATTACAAATATCATCTTATTGTCGATTCGTCGTATTTACAACGGACAATTTCACGCTTATTGCAACCTCAGTCGCGATCATTTTTGTCACTTGGATTTCGAATTTTCTTTATTCGAGATTTCAAAAACGAAGAGAAGAATTCAAAGAACTCACCAACCGTATGGCGAAAGAAACTATCGATGTTTTACAAAGTCATGCTGCCAGGTAATTTAGACCTTTTTAGACATCGTGGCTGTATCAGATTTTTTAGAAGTGGACATGTTGGTATCAAAAAAGAAAGTGTACGCGATCAAGTTGTCTTGATGGGGGATGATCCGCAGTACTGGATTGAAGTGGAACGCATTCTCAAACGTGATTCTCGATTACAAGCTAACTCAGTCATTGAAAATGGCGAAGGAAAGTTTATTATGAGTCATTATTAGTGGGAATGGTCCAGGGAAAAGGCATTGCATTGAAAATAGTCGCGATGGGTGCTCGATAAACTTGATAAGAATTTGAGGTCTGGAAATGGCAAGAAACAACAATAAATGGTGAACTTTGCCAAGGCCAAGCTTTTGCTTCGAGGGCCTCAAGAGCTGCTGGTGAGTAAGACATTGTCATTATTGTCAATTATATTTCCACTTTTAGGCGAATGTCTCAAAGTCAGAAATATGTTCGAGAAAAATGATCCAACAATTGATCTTGAACGATATAAAAGAATAATATTCGAATGGTGCAATGGTGTGAATGGTATTCTTCATGTTGATATTGACCCCTCCGAAGGCTGGCTTTATGTAAAATGCAAAAATAAGGATTCCGCTGGCCAAGGTAATTCTGTTGTATTTTTTTTTATAATAGCCAACGATTTATTTAAGCTTTTTCTCGTATTAATGCTCAGTGGTACAATCGTAAGATGTTGGCTGTAAGTTATATAAAATCGAGACGATATGAACAGCGGTTTCCTCATTCAAAGGGCGCTAATGAAATAATTTGCTAAAGCATTCCCACTTCTCGGTTCAAACTTACCTCAACTTCTATTGTCCCGTGATATCTTTACGTGCATTGCTTCAGTCACGTGATGACCTCCTTTGATCAGTCGATCATAACTTGCTGATATTCAGTCTGCTGACCAAACCTGCCAAAACAAAACATGTAAAAATAAAAAGCTAAATTCATTGAAAATTCAGTTTGATGAATTATTATCTTTCAATTTGTTTGTATGATAATCTCTCTTCATAATCTTTTTATGATAATCGCCTTTTATGAAATTCGTTCAATCGTAACTTGTTTTTAGAGATAAATCCGCAGAGAAAAACTAATTGTGAAAAAAATAAGGGAAAACACGTAAAAAGTCAGATCTACTCAATTTTCGATTTTTATATTTCTTAAGAAACTTAACTTATTAAAATAAGTTATGATAATTTATAAGTCAAATAGTTGCGAAAATACGAAATCATTAGTTGTCACAACTAAAACCTGAAATGCGAATTTGTATCTGAGAATTGGATTTATCCACAGGAAATTTTAGAAACTGGGTCGATTTAATATTATTACACAAAAGGTCCGGGATGACCGGAAAGCTTTATAAAACTCACCATTATCTCGTTGCTTGAAACGGATTGCCTGGGGCTTAAAAAATAATATTTTTTAAATATTCAGATTAGAGAAATTGTTGCGAGAGAACATGGAAAAAAAGGTAGACACGGAGGCTCAGAAAACGCCACAGGTACCCCAAAAAAGATATTAGACGTATATGTTGAACCAACATGGTGCTGACATGGTGACTCATTAAAATGACTCCTATGTCACGAATCATAAATATTTCATTTGTACTAAACAGAGGCGGAATCTATCAGCCTTCAACCGGCAACATATCAAAATATCGAATCGTTCTTTAAAATGCCAATTCAGCATTCGATAGTCACCATTACAAATGGGATCAGAAAGACTAAGGTGATATTATTCGGTGAAATCGAGAATTTAGTTTTGCCACCAGATTGTCAACCCTAAATTCTAGATAGAAAATTGGCATAGAAAAATTCTTGAATAAGCATTGTTAAACAATTAACACGTTTCACAAATGATAACATATACAAAAGTTAAGTCCCCGGTGAATGATTCAAGATTGAGAGCTTTCTATCAATCTCGGATTATATCTTTAGAATGTCAGTAGAACGTTTAATTGGCAGTGCAATTTGGCACCATCTGTATAGAATATACAGTATAGTTTGCACACTAGCATTAATTTCTAGATGTGCGTAATTTAGGATGGTAAAAGCATAGATTATTCAATAAAGAGTTTTCCCACGCTTTAAATTGACAAATCCTGGCCATTAATTTGCAACTAGAATATTGATTAAAACATTTTTGGTAAGGTGGTGTGGCATCTCACAATTGTGAATGTTTTTATTATACTGATTTATAGTCGACACATTTGAGTGTAATTGTCAACCTTAGAACAGGTGTATAAGTTATACAGTATAACTCAAATGTGTGACGTAGTCGCTATAGCCTTTAAATATTTTAATAGTTTTTGAGTAATTTAATTCAGGACTCTACCAATGTTAGAATGAAATACATCTCATTGATTCTATTGGTTGTTCAAAATGCTTCTCTGGCTCTTACAATGCGGGCTGCACGAACCCAGACTGGTGATATGTTCTTTTCAACATCTGCTGTCTGTATGGCTGAACTCACAAAAGTTAATACTTATCTATTACCTAATTTATTTCAAGTGAAAATTTTCAACGCTTATTCTAGGTCATTGTTTGTCTGATTATCATTCTGCACTCCTTTGGATGGAACGTTAAATTGTGGTTCAGGAAGCGCTTTATGATAAAGCCTTTACTATAACGTGGAGAAAGGGAATTAATATCAGGACTTGCTCACATAAGAGAGAAAGAGGAGGACACCTCTCCGAATATACAATATAGAGGGCGCCATTCACCCAAGCCCTGATACTAAATATGCTTCAAGATTCTGAGTCAAGAACCAAAAATATCTATTATTTAATCCCTTCGAGTTACAAAAGCGTCTCATAGTCATATCAATGAAGAAATTATCAAGAAACCAGTTGACACTTTGAAAGTGGCTGTTCCTGCATTTATCTATACAGTTCAAAATAACCTTCTATATGTTTCAATTTCTAATCTACCCGCTGCCGTTTTCCAGGTATCCAAAATAGGTCACAAGTTTTATGTCATAAATTATGTGTCTGTTCTACAGAATTTTAATAAGTTCAAAGGTTTCTTATCAAATGAAAATCCTGACAACAGCAATGTTCTCTATTACTATGCTAGGAAGAAAAATTAACAGAACTCAATGGATCGCTTTGTGTGTGCTTTTTGTTGGTGTCGCCACTGTCCAAGTTCAAAATGCTACTGCCAAGCAGCCTTCGGAAGATCAGGTTAGAACCGAGTTCACCAAAGAAAAAAAGTGAAATTTAATTGCTGTTAAGAGTCCAATTATTGGTTTTGGAAGTGTTGTAATTGCCTGTCTATTTTCCGGATTCGCTGGAGTCTACTTTGAAAAAGTCTTGAAAGGATCCACAGCATCAGTTTGGCTCCGAAACGTTCAACTCGGTTTATTTGGTTCAATTTTGGCGTTTATTGGTGCTTATATGAAAGAAGGTTCAGAGCTCTCTGAAAAAGGATTTCTATTCGGATACAATAATCTGGTCTGGGCTGTTGTTGCTAATCAAGCATGTGGAGGACTTTTGGTCGCAATGGTTATCAAGTACGCCGATAATATCTTGAAAGGAACATGGTCACTGAATAAAATAATTTGTTTTTTTAACCGGATCAAATTATAGACAAAATTTTCTTATATGAAAACATAATTATAAATCATGAACATGGAAAAGGTTTCGCCACTTCACTCTCAATTATTCTCTCATCAATTCTTTCTATCTTTTTGTTCGATTACCACCTGACATTGATGTTTACCCTCGGTGGTGCTTTGGTAATTGGTGCCGTTTTCCTGTATTCGACTCCACCAAAAAAATAACTTTTAGCTTCTGTAGCCATTTTAGACCTGTCAGCTTCCAGGAACTACATCATACGAGCAGTCGCAGGGTGGTGTCTTCGTTTTTACCTGATGTTTTTTCTGTTAGAACAATTAAGTGCTCTTATTTTATTCTTAGAAAACGACAAAAGTGCAATATTGCTGTTCAAATCTGACAATAAAGACCTTTTTGCTTTTACACATGCGGCATGCCTCATTTCTTCTTAAGATTGTTCAGGTATATGGATGTGAATAGCACACTGCCATCGTACTACCCCAATTTAATAGGGGTCTCTAGAATCGCTATTAAGTCAAACGATGATATTGAAGCAGAATTTTATGTCTGTAAAAGACTTTGTGATGAATACGAACCGAGAATATTCGAAAAGCTCGAAGCCCAGCAATGGGAGTCAACAGATCTAATAGAGATCCTAGTTCGGGACGTACCTTGCTATCATGATTTTTTCAAATTATTAAAAGATGGAACGTGCCAAATTAGCCTGGAAAAAAGTGGAAATTTTCAAAAAACGTGTGAATATTTCGGAGCAAAGATACTAGCAAATAACGTCAAAGTACACTTCGGTCGAGCATCAGTAATCGCAGGAAAATAGTTCGAGAACATACACTGTTTAATCATTTTTCGTATTCCTCAAAGTCAAAGAAATTATTTTCAGAGCCATTGTCAATTGCTGTCGAAGACTTTTCTCGCATTCATCCGACGTTTCCCAAAAAAGACTATCCTGCCGATGATATATATTCCGATTTCACATCAATATCACATCAATTAAAATCACATCAATATCACAATGAATTGAAACATTCCGAAACATTACAAAATCTACCAGTATTCGACAAAATGACTCATTTCGCAAAGAACTTTGGGCAATGTTCAGTGTCCGATCAATCTCTTGGTGAAATTATTATAAAACAATCTAGAATTTCAAAACTTTCGGAGGGACCAAATTCGGAGAAATACAGTGAATTTCGAAATGATGCCAGATCAGCGTCGACACCGATTCCAGAACAAGAGCTATCAGAAGAAAATTCATTTGAGATACGAACCAACTCCTGCCTTTCTTCATCATTTACCGTGCCACAAAACTTCAAACCCCCTGTTCAGAACCCTACGCTTTCCCTAGGAAGCAATTTCGGCGAGCCAACATATTTATCCGAACCAGAGTCCAATGTTATCAATGTTTTACAACAGAAAATTCAGCGAGAATTACGAACATTGCCCTTTTACAGCACGGCTATGAAAGATGACAATGACATTTACAAAGTAATATGTAAATTAGAATTAGGAGAGTTCAAATACGCTTCTGATGGATTTGACAAATCAAAAGAAGTGGCGAAGCGAAAGTCTGCTGAGAATATGTTAAGAATACTCGGAGATCATAATTTACTGAAAAAGTTACCGACACATGATCGAATTGAAACTATCATAGAGGCTAAAAAGTATTTCCTTGAACATTTACGTAATAATAAGAATCGAACTCTTCAAATTGCATTCAATGCAGTTGCTGATGATGATGGTCGTTCAGGATTGGGATAAAACATCAGTTGAACTAAATATCTAGATAAAAGCATTCAAATTTAAGCCATTTAGTTTTTGGTTTTTATGCTTGTTCAGTCTGTCAACATTTACATCAGATGAGCCGCTTTTCAGTGATACAATGTCTACCATCGGAAAAGATTACTTCATCTGGGAACGGATTTACTTGCGAAATTTCAACTAGATGCCGTTACAAATTGAGGAGCAATAATCTTGCAGTCATTGAATCGCCCACGATGACCGCGAAAATTAATCACGCCACCAAGAAACTTGCTACTCGAGGCGCCTGGAATAATTTAGTTAACACGATATTCAAATTTCTTAATAATTTTGGTGAAGATATTGAGCTGAATTAAGAATTTCATTTAATAACAGACTCCAACCTAGTGTCCAAAATGATTAAACTGCTTTACAGTTCCAACCTATTACAGATATTAACCTTGACTTTTTCCATCTTTTTAACTTATTTATCGCAAGTATTTTATTAGAAATGTCTTTCGGGTCAGATTCTTTATTTGCTGCGTTTGGTACCGATGGATGGTCTGCGAACAATTCCAAGGTAACTTAAGAATGTTTTTAAGGGTAGTTCAGTGACCTACTTTTGGGTAGTTTCACTTACTTTATCAAACTTTATAAGGCGCCTTCGGTCGAAGATGCATACAAGGCAACACCTGGTGTGGATAACTCAAATCAGAAAATAAGTGAATTATTGCTGGAAAACCAACGGCTGAAAAGAATCCTGAATATTATTCGTCCCCCAAAACAAAATAAAGGAAAAATTCGATCAACGCCAGCTAGATCTTCAAAGAGCTTTTGCTAAATGATGACACAGGTCTATATGAGAAAAACTTGTTTTGACTTATGCAGTAATACTTCCAATTTTCACTACTTTCTTAATCATATAACGTTGGATTTGAAACGTCGAAACCCTATCTTAAAGGGCGTACCAGGCAATTTTGACCAAAACATGGCCCTCTTCTCGTGTTTTTCTTAAAGACTTCGGACATGTTTAAACACAATTGATTGAACTTTGAATAGATTCTGAGACTGGACCAATATGTCAGATCAACTTTTATCATAACTCTGCTTCGCGTCATCACAAGGATGAAATTATTAAATTAGGCAGGGTTTAAATCAAGTTTATGCGAGAATAAGACATAGATCATGTGACATGATTAGGCATACGCAGACGAAGGCTTAAATTTTCTAACTTTTTACTCCCTGTTCCGATCTCTATGAATTTTCTAGCGAATCTCGGGCTTATTACTGCTCTATTACTTTCAGTACTAGCCCATGTATTAAGATTTTGGTCTGCGTTTGCCTAGACATGATTCATGTGAAATTAAAACTTCAGGTTAAAATCTTGAAAAGTTGCTGATTTTATAAATGAAGCTGAAAAGGACAGGGAAATGGACACTATGGATCAATTGCCTCGTCAAAACTCTGCCATACAGTTGCCTTCAGTTGATGACGAAGAATCTGACGATTTCACTATTATCCAATCGATTCAAGTCTTTAAAGGTATTTAGACTCCAGTCAATGGACCACAACTCACGTTTATCATAGATGCATTCATTGTGGATAAAATAGGAGAACCAATTGGCACTAAAACAAGTGCTGATGCTGCAAATTGGCGAATTCCTGAATACGATAGTTTGTATCGTCATCTTCTCGGCAGTAACCCTGAGGAAGATCAAGTCAAGCTGGAGGAAGCAAAGAAAAAGTTATCAAAGTGTTGTTTCAATTGTGGCTCTGAAGAGTGTAGTATTGCCAAATGTCCTAAGCCTAAAGATCCAAAAGAAATAAACAGACGAAAAGAAGAGTTTATGAAAGCCTGTGAAGCCCTGGGAACTCCTCGTCGAAATACCGGTCCGAACGTCCGATTGTTTGAAGCTTCCGATTACACAACCTCAAAGAAATTCAATGCATTTAAACCAGGTTCAATTTCAGATGGCTTACGAAAAGCACTCGGAATGAAGGAAGTTTTCTAAATTATTAATTTTTGAGCGATCTCATTGATTCTGAATATTAATTTGTAACCGAAAATAAAAGGATAATGAAATACCATCTTGGATATACAATATGCGAAACTGTGGCTATCCACCGGGTTGGTTGAAGGAAGCAGAAGTTAAAGAAAGTGGTTTACAAATGAAAGAAGAGGGCGAAGTGAACGAATTGAACCACATTGATATTTCTGGTGGACCAGAACTGACTTTAACAGGTCTTGATGCCTCAAAAATTATTTCGTACTCTGGATTCAACACACCAATACCTGATAATTGTAACGACAACCCACCAAAGAGGGTTCCAAAATTTTCTCGAACAGATAATAAAAATGATTTTATTAACACCTTTTGTAAGAGGCACAAAATCAAATGTATTCAGAAGAGAAAGGTATCCCGCGAGGAACCAGATTCTAGCGAAGCTTTGGCTAAAAAAGTAAGTTCAATATTCCATCAACCCTCGTAATTAACGGTCAATTTTAGGTTAAACTGGAAAACCAAGAAGAAGATTCCGAAGAGTTTACAATATTGGATGAAACAAAGGATGAACCTGAACGAGACGGTTTTGGTCAAGAAGAATTCAAACCTGGTTGGGTCGCAAAAGAAACTATAGAACCGGATGAAACCAGCAACAAGGGACTTCCGTCACGCAATAAATGGCAAGATGGCATTACCCAGTTTGATCACAATGCTTATCAGCCTGCACCTACAAAACAAGGGACATATTTGAAACTTCAAAAAACTCTTCAAAACAAGGAATAAAATAATATTTCACTTATCGTAGCTTTATTTTGGTGAGAGATGCGTTGAACACATTAGGCAAGGTAAAAATTACAATTCGTCTTTTATTTTAGCGTCGACTTTTTCTTCGAACTCGTTTCGTCCTAGTTGTTTAGTGATTTCATCAGTAATCAGATCTTCAATATTTATTGTTTGTTCAGTCTCAGATAGAACGTCGGCTTCGTCATTATATTCCAGGAACTGTCCCGCAAAGTATTCCAGATTCGTCATTTGTCTTCGTTTGTATAAATACCGGACGATATCTTCACGATATCGAACTTGTATCGATCAAAATATATAGTCCATAATATACTGAAAACAAAAAAAGGGATCTTGTTCGGATGAAATTGGATGCCTTTTTTGTTTGGATATCCAGAATTATAAATAAAGTGGTATCACTCATGAGAATGATGAAATCGTCCGAATTCTGCATCATTTCGCTCAATCTCATTGATACCACTTTATTTGATTTTCATTTTGGATCATGATTCATAAATATAGAACGATTCCTTGGAAGTCTTTATGTCCAGTTTCAAGTACTTTTCCCATGTAGTATTGGACATTTTTCTTTGCATTTTCATCGTTTGGTGTCAATAATTCTTGTGATTTTGCTGCATTGGCGGCTTCAAGTATTTTGTTTTCTTTGTAATAGCAAAATTGCAAATAATTTAACATCATCGGGACAGGGTCTTCGATTTTTGTATTGCTAACTTGAAATTTCGTGAATTGAGCAATTTAAAAATATTTCATTACCTTCGGCTGCAATTTTGTCTTGGCAATCATTTTTGCATTTGACTGATCCGTATTCCATTTCGGCAATGTTCCTCCAAAACTGTGGAAATCTATCCGCTTGAGCCTTCATTTGATAGCATAGGCTTTCGCAGTCATCTTTGGCCTTGAAATAGCCTTTCAATGCAGTTTCAATATTTATTACACATTGATCATATTTGCCTGAATCGTAGGCTTTCGTTCTATTAATATTTTATAAATCTGCAAGATGATTAATTCCTACCCATTAATGAAGTGTCGATTATAGAGTGGAACTTCTAGGTTTTGAAGTTCATTTTTCCTAATTCTTCTTTCTACTTCTGGATATTTCCATTTGTAATATTCTAAGTTGCCCTTCATTTCCTCATCATCGGGATGTTTTTGTAAAAATGTCCAAGCTGCATCGGCTGCCTGAAAAAAAATGTATCAGTTGATCCAACATGGCTACCTCGTCTGATGTTTATCAAATTACCTTGATAGAAGAACCAATTTCGTGATAGACTATTTGCAGATAGTTATATGGCTGATAATGATTCATTTCATTTCTCACATGCTGAGATGGTGTCGGTGTTTTAAGCATTCTTCCGAAGGGATGTTCTAATTAATTTTAAACATTGAATTGGTATTTAAAGTTTAATCACCTGCGTAACAGTTCTTCAAGCACACTGTCCTCTCTAGAAGATGGACTAAATATCGACCTTCGGCGTCTTCTGAAAAATCAAAATCTTCGACGGGAAACCTTGTCGCTTCAACGTTCGGATCCTCACATTTCATATGACAAGCAGATTCAATAGTCTGTCTCATTTTCCAATTTATTAATGATTTTTCAATCTTAGGTGCAGCCTCAACGTAGTTTTGCTAAAACATTGTAATTTATCCATAACTTATGATCCATAATATAAAAATAATTTGAGACTTACATCATAGTAACCTTGTGTCCCTTCGTAATATAAATCATTTAAGTTTGTCAGCATTCCTTCGGGGATTTGAGCTATTGCAACCGTAATAATCCAATTCGATACCAAACGACTAGACATTTGAGCAAAATCTCTAAAGCAAACTAAAATTGGAAATCCTTGAAACTAGTTCGATCTATTCTTGATTTTGGACTACCAGTATTTTTCAGCCAAGATTGAAATTGTATTAAATTGTTTTCAGAGCTTGTTAAGATTGATAATAAAAGTCATTAATATTTTAAGTAATCTGGTAGTTTACGGGGGAGTTCAAAACTTAGGACACAAAGCTTGTGTTGTCCATTTTAATAATTTCTCGGTTTGAGTCTTAAGGTCATTAGGGCATATCATAAGTTCAATCAAGGTTATAACTTATACCACATGGTCATCGACT
>SCLD01163618.1:0-20922 GCA_004367895.1 Oikopleura longicauda
GAGAATAGCGCAGCGCGAGAATTGACAATCTCGTTTCGACTATTTGGGTAACGTGACAGGCGATCTGGCACGACGATGGGAGTGAAAAAGAGTGCAAGCACAAGCTAGTGCGTCGTTCTCTCGACAAGAAAAAAAAGAAATTCAATCATCGAAACATTCCGAGTCGCTCTTTTCACTAAAAAGAGTCAACTGCGCGGTTTGGAAGTAATCATTTTGTAATTAGCCACACAAAGCACGGACTCTCGGGGCCAGGATGCGCCCTGTTGACCTGGGCCCGAGTGGATGAAAAAAAACATGACCACGAAGGGACTCGAACCCCCAATCTTCTGATCCGAAGTCAGACGCCTTATCCATTAGGCCACGCGGCCGGCCGGGAGGTGGTGCCATCGGTAGTGTCACATATGAAGATCACCTCGATCACCGGCCCGGAAATATTCAACAGGTCGGCTAAATAAGGCTGCTTATTGTTATATCCCTAACAAAAGTGACTTTTACCTGTTTAGACTTAATTTGCAACGCTTGAAAATCCTAGTGAAAATAAACTTGACTGACTGACCGGAAGGGAGGCAGCGTCTTGATAACAAACTTGTGTTGTACTTAGCCCCCCACTTGTAATCATTCATAACACATTGATCATTATTCATAGACATGGGATAATGATGCGAGCCACTGAACCAGATAATCGGAATCATGATTGTATGTGTGCTCTGCTCTAAGTGCTCAATATCATTCAAAGTAACGAAAAATGTCAGACCTACTCGGAGAGTCTCTGCCCCCTGGAACTGGCATCACGGAATTACAGGGATGGAGTGATTGGAACGAAGAATCATGCAGAGAAATCGCTTGTCAGGATGCAAGCACGTGCATGGAGGCCAATTGTGCACGAACGCGATTCCGAATTTTGCTCGATGAGTTTGCCAAGGACTATGAGGACGTTGAGGCTGACTTGTGCGACGCGTGCCAACGTATATGTTAGTAACTTTTTATATCAAGATTAGACATAAAAAACGCGTAGTGACCACAACCCTACCAACAACTACAACATTGTCAACAACTCTGACTTCGGCTGCAACTGCAACTACACCTACACCTACAATTGACCCTACAGTGTTGGACTGGTGGGTTTGGCTTTTGCTTGCCCTTCTAATCCTGCTGATTATTGCTGCGATCGTGATTGTTGTCTACTTCTGTTGCTGCAAAAAGAGAAAGCGAACGCCATGGGGAGGTGCCAAACACAATCAACAGGTAATGATTATCAAAGCTACATTCTACGTTACCATACTAACTAGATAATGTACGACGATAACAACACCGTTTTCTCGGGTCGAACTGATCAAATACCAATTGGCGAATTGCAAGATGACGATGGTCAATTCACTCACTCTCATGCAGAAACTCCAGAGCCAGCCCATATAACGAACGTCACTATAACGAACTAAAACTGTGATGCATTCTATCATTAGTCACTGGTCTGTTATTTTAGTCAAAATGATTAGAAACTAATGAAATTGCGTTTCTGTGTTATTACGAAGTGTTTTTCTTTTCACTTATTCTTTCGATTTTGACGGAGGCTAGGCGTGTTCAGCGCTAAAAGCGTAATTATGAATGTTATTATAGTACCCAAAGTTTGGTATTGTTTCAGTCGTCGATTAACGAAATCCTTTCCCTCACAGTCTCAACGCAGCACAAGAATTATTCGACAAAAGGAGTGAGCAGTGAGCGTAGTCGGCGTAGAGCTCTAAATTGAACACCACCTAAATAACACCTCCTGGTCAAATAAACATAAAAAGTCGTGTGTGTGTGTGTAGAGGGCGCAAATATTAATGTTATTATGCTATATTATTTATTTTAGTATAACAAATACGTTGCGTAGTTTCGTGGTCTTTTGTGTATCCTATGTGGTCTCTCCTCCACACCACCACCACCCGAACCCAGAACACCACCATCACTCTGCACCAGACATTCTGAAGCTGGCATATCCAGACTTAATATTTGGTTAATTTAAATAAAATATGAAAATAAATTAGCGAAAGAAAAATAACAAATAACGTTACGCAGTATCGTAAACTGTTATGAATTTGATAATAGATAGTCTATACAGATTGGAACTCGGGGCCGTTCCTCACATCACGTAAAGTATTCGAGATGCCACTTAAATTTGTGGCCAGGACAAAGGATCAAAAAATGTCTGTATCCCCCGGCCGGAATGGAATTTGAGCGTGAATGATAAAATCAAGCCTAAACTGGTGTGCTAGGTGCAGTTTTTCAATTGTGGTGGTGGTGGCTAGAGTGGTGGTGATGGTGGTGGCTGATGTGTGTGTGTGTGCTCGCAAATTACCCACCGCTCCCCAAAAAACGCCGAATTCCATTGTCAATAGAGAATAGTGCGCCTGCACTTTGTTCGAATCAAGCCCGTTGGATTGTCGAATGATTTTCGGGAATAATATGTAAATTGAAATAAGTCAGTTTTTTTGAAAACCTCGCTGTTAAGGTCATTGCATCACTCGAAAATGAAATGCCAAAAAATGGGAGCATTGAAATAAGCCAAGATCAAACTAACCGAATTAGAGCGGCTTTTTCTTTTTGTTTCAAGGCGCATACAGCGTGTTATACATTGAAAATACACAAACGAATTGGGTATATTTGGATTTGTGGCCATTTTGACACTATTTTCACAACGTACACCACAGTATCAAAAAAAGAAAAGAAAGTGATATGAGAGTCACCCGTAAAGTCGAATCTCAATCCATGGCCCCCGTCCGTCCGTCAAATATTTCAAGCTCATTATATTGAAGAGTAAAGTGAAGTGCCAAGAGTGGTCAGCGTGGGTCAAACCCATCAAAATTTTACTTAGGCAAATAAATAATCATCGCAAATTCGAGTACGTTTGCGGCTTGATCTCACTCTCTCTCTCTCTCTCTCTCTACCTCAACGAACGCCAATCGTAAAAAATGAAATTCCAATGGCGAAAAAAGTCGAAGCGACCAAACGAGACCAAAGCGCACCAAATTAAAAGTGACAGGCTGACCTTGTATTAATCATGTACTCGATATCGACTACAACCACGGTGCACCTACTTTTTAGAGCTCGAACATGGAGCGCACAAAACCACTTATTTTATTACCCGTGATAACGCATGACATGGTTATACGCTTAGCAACAATAGATATAACGACAACCGCGAATGAGTAAACAAAAAAAACTATAGTACAGATTTGAGAAGTATAAGTGGTCGTTTTTATCCCGTCAAATCCATTGTTGGCGTAAAGTCTGCCACCGCCCCCTGTTTTTCGTTTCACTGCAAAAAAATGCAAGCTCATTAGGCATTTCAGCCCTGATGCGTGGCACGTGAGTTAGAGAACACACATCTAGCTCTTAGATTCAGTCTTTTTGAAAAATCATTACAGCCTTCATCATTTGGCCACAAATTAATCTGGGTGTCCTGACCCGGAAACGATTAGGGCGCCCCGTTATTTGAACTTCGTCTAACGACTCTTACATGATGCCTTCTAAACAAACATACGAGCAAAATGCTTATTACCACCCCAAATATAGAGGCTTTAATGGAATCAAAGTTCCGGTTCATTTCCGGGTCAGGAACACTGGCTAAAAAACTTTCGTTGTTGCGTTTGATACATGTTAGATTAAAAAAGGTGGCAAAAATAGATTTTTTCAAAGTGGGCAAACGTCTGTGTCAGAGCAGAGAAAAAAATGTTCGCGGATAATGTTGCGTTACAATAACATTTTATTCCCATTTTCACCACTTTCAACGCCCAAAATAAATACTAGGCCACGGTGTGCTGACTACTTGTCTGACCCGTGATAGTTATAATCTGTTACTTTAACAAAGTCGAGCATATCTCGCCATCGCGTCTGTCATTTCGACGCTCAACTATGGGTGGTTCCTATAAATACATATCGGCCCATCGCGATGTAACCGTCTTCACTACCGCTGTGTTTCAATTTATTTGAGCCTAAATGGCGAAGAGATGGTGGTGGTGGTGTTTGATGCGACAAACACGCCCGCGTTTATCCGGCGCCAAAATCATGAAAAAATTTGTTTAACACACAACACCGCCATGCAGGCAGATTTTTGTGTACGAATGAGGGGATTAACCGCCGGATTAGTGTTGCTCATGTCGCGTTATATGTAAAAGGGCGTCAAGTACAATGTTAGCGTTTTTCCTGTTTTGCACATAATTCAGAGTCCCTATGTGGCTAAAAAGTGAGAGATACGACGCCTTCTTGCCACGGGTCAACATGAGGGGTTATCATTGCAAAAATAGCTCTGGCTCACTTCTCTTCACGCGCCAAGGTTGATTTAGTTGGACAAACATGGCGCAAAAAAACTCGCACACACACGCTTTCAGCTGATATCTTTGTTTTTCATCTAAAAGGTTTTGGTAATTAACTCAGACAGGATTAATTCGGAATTAACAAAAAATGTGGTAAATACAGTTTCACGCTGCGTGGTGGCGGTGGTGCGAAAAAGACATCCAAATGCGCTAATTATGTGGCGGTGTTTATTTTGGTGAAGATGTAGACGTGAAGTAGAACAGCTCAATTATATTCAAATTAAGGTGAATGAAGACGAGTCAACGTAATCGAAGTCTGTCCCAATGATGTTTCTGCATAAATAGAACTGACTCAATGTTATTGTTAGGTGCTTTTTGGAACAAACAAGCAAGGTGAGTGGTGAATTGAAAAGGGGGGCCTCTCGCTCTCGATCATTAAGATTAAGGTTTCGGATTAATAAAGAACACGAAAAGTGTGTGCGCTCCACCGCTAAAACATATATCCCACTTGTAAGTTGGCGATTTGAGCCATCGACCAATTGTTTGCTTGTTGGCCGGGGCCAGGCTATCAAACAGCTGATTTCGGTCGGGGCTCGAAAACATGAGTTATTGAATCATCCACCAGACGTGTGTTGGCTAGTTAACTGGAACGGGCACAATTTCGAGAGCCAGGTCGCGAAACCGCAACATTAGCGAGGGGCTAATCAGGCGCTTTTTATTCTTGACGAGATGTAAAACACACTGTTGTGTTTAACGTTGTTAATTTTCAAAAAATAAGGCTCCAATTAAATTGGAACGCGCCCTGGCAGTGTTGCACTATTGTTAAAGGGATCTGACAGTAATATTTGGCAAAGGCAAAAGTGATTAAAGTTGGGGGAAATCAAATTAGCGATACACTTTAAGCGGTGGTGGTGGTGGCCGCCCGATCCATTGACATTGACTACCACGACGAGGGGGGTTCAAAATGGAATTTGACGATGAGTTCCCACACAAACATACCGATCGCGCTCTCAGTTATTTTTTGTTCAACCCCTCCCGTCTACTACACTACTTAGCACACACCTGGGTTGACTTGTGTAACTTGCGGTCGCCGCTTACGCGCTTCCGTACCCGTATTTACTATCAACGCCAAGTTCAAACAAGACATCAACTTTCTAATACTTTTTTTTGTGTATGTGTTTCTGTTCAGTTTATTGTTCAAACAAGGTAAAATCAGTGAAGCTCAAGTAAATGTACAGAAATATGTAAAAGGTTTAGAATTTCAAATTTCAGAGCCGCCTGAACTTGGTAATTTAAAAATGTGTGTTTGGTTTGTGGTTTTTTCATAAATAAAGGTGTCGTTTTTATAGTTGTTATGTTGTTGAAGCGAATAAAGTTAACGAAATAAATTAACAGAATGTAATGTTTTACTGCTTATTTGGCTGTTTGTAACGTCGTTTTTGTATTGTTTTTCGTTTTTGGTAAGATTTGGCTGCATTGATAAAATTGGCAGGTTTGCGGATTCAGTTGTTTTGAGAAGAGCAATTGCGTCGTTTTTTTGAGTCAGTTCACGCCAATGGCTCGGACTTGGCTTGGACATTGGTCGGGTACGATCCGAAGTTGTAGCTCGAGTAAAGTGCATACGGATTGCTCGTGTCGGTAAACGAGGACGAAACTGGTGGCACCGTTGACACGGGGGCGACGGCCGATGGGTTAGGGTTAGCTTGGGGCGTTTGAGGAAGAGAATTCAAATTCCCCGTTGACGTGGGCGACTGCGAGTCACGTGTGACGCCGGCAAGGGGTGGGATAGATGTTGGTGTCGTGGCGGTTTGGCCCGGGCTACTCGTAGTGACGCTACCGCCAGCTGCGCCGAAAGGATTGGTGGTTGAGGTGGTAGGGTATGAGCCGGTGTACTGGCTCATGTTGAGTCCATACTGTGCTGGGTATTGGGAGAAGAAGGGGGACTAAAAAATTAACGTTACGAAACTGATTTTAATGTGAGCCTCATTACCTGTGATGAGAAGTCAGAGTATGCCGATGCCATTGATGAAGGCACGTCAAGTCCGGTCGGGTTAGATCCGTCAAGACCTGGTGATTTGCTCATTCCACCCAGATTACCCGGCTGCAGTTGTAGTTGCCCATTGAAATTCTAAAACACGATGTTAATCCGAGCTCGAAGTGAATAGAATGGTGCACTGGTCAATGCCGGTGTGCAGTTGGTGATCAGCTTACCGTGAATTGGGAAGCATGCGAGTTGGCATAGGCGGCAGGCGATGGGATCCCGGAGCCGGGGACACCGCCGGGGAACATGGCATCAACGCCATATGGGGCGAACCCACCCCCGGGCAGCATGCTGTAGGGCTTCAGCGCTTGACACTTTCTTCTTTGAAAATGGAACATGAGTATAAGTGACTAAACGGGGAAAAGACTCACCTAAATCCGCGGGGACGGCGACGGAAGGAGCCTTCTTCGAACATGAACTCGGACGCGGGGTCAATTGTCCAGTAGTGACCTTTGCCGGGGCGACCTAGACCCTCAAACTAAACATCATTATTAATGTTACGTTCAATGTGGATCATTCTTACCTTGGGTAGTTTGATGAAGCATTCGTTGAGGGAGAGATTATGACGGACTGAGTTTTTCCATCCCTAAAACATTTTTAGTTAGTTTAACCTTTCACATTCAAGTCTTACCTGATAGGAACCGCGGAAAAACTCGAATTTGTTTTGCAAAAATTGATAGATCTCTGACAGGGTCAGCTTTTTCATTGGGGACGATTGAATGGCCATCACAATCAAGGCAATGTAACTGTATGGTGGTTTCTCTGGTCGTCGCGAGTTCTTGCCATCCTTGCCGCTTTTGCTGCTCTCCGTATTTTCGGTGCTGGTTTTCTCAAAATCGTCACCCTTTTCAGGGGTCGAGGCATGGGACTGGACGCCGTTTGAATTGCGATCAACCGATCCATTCAATGGCGATTGATCAGTCGAGCTCAATGTCGAGCTGGCGTTTAACAGGGGTGAGACTTGTTCGACGGTGCCAACACCGGGTTGGGGAATGGTGGCATAGGGACTCTCGGGTGGTGAGCTGACTTCGTCTTTAGTCGGTACGACGGGTCCGGTTGGAAGCTGATTTGTTTGCGGAGTCAGAGGTGGTTGCTGTTGGTGAAGTGTGAAGGGCTGCTCAAGCATGTGTGGCGTATGCTGCTGGGCCATGTGGTACCGCGAGACAATGTCATTCGACATGCCGGCGAGGTACTCCTCGCGTTTGAGTGAATTGTACAGCTCCAGCTTGGCGACTTCTTTGGCTCTCTCTCTTTTTTTGTTAGTCTCTTTCGTTGTTTGTTTTAGTAATCCAAAGTGATATTATAATATTTACTAATATTGTCGTCTTTAGTGTTTATATATGTTTATATATATTTATTCTTCTTTACCACGCCTTCACACAGTTCAATCTCTGTTTGTAACTTTGGCAGGCTGGTTATTGCGTGTGTGTGTGATTTTATGTGAGTTTGATTTTGGTGATTTCGAACTCACTTCCAAAAATGTATAATGATAATTTTTTGTGTCTGTTTGAGACGACGGTGGCTTTAGGTTATTACCAGGGACTCTCTATTGCTCATACGACGCGCATGATAACGAAATCTATCGCCGCACGCGTCTCGAGCGCCCTCCACTGGCCGCCGAGTGGGGCTAAGACACCACCACTGAGTGCTGCAACTATGTGTGTGTGCGTTTGTGCGCGCGCGTGTGTGTATCAAGCACTGGACTCGAGCGAGATCAGCGAGACATGGTCGCGAAAGAGGGGAGGGAGAAGGGTAGTACCCGAAATCACCATCCAATCAAAATTATGCATTTTGACGTGATAGTGTAAACATTTATAAATATTTAGACGAAAGAAGAACACTGCGTTTTAATCTATGTAGCCAAATGCACACACCCTTATTTTTACAGACATTTTTCGAGGTTTTGAAGTGATGGAACATCCGGTGACTGTTTGACAATCAGCTGAGTCGAAACTGAGATTCAAGATTGGAATGCTTCTCCCCCGGCATCTCACCGGCGACCAGCGGCAAGTAGGTCCCTAATCACCCTTTGTCAATTGTACCTAGGGGCCAAAGGAGAGATAGCTGGCCGTCATTAAAATACTTCAAACTGACACTAACCTATCAGCCAAATCTCTCTTTGAAATGTAGAGACTTAGAATCACTTCTACAAATCTTTGTGAAGTCTCAATTAGCCCCGGCACTCAACTTCAGAACAAAAAAACGGGTTATCTGACTCAAGTTCGTGTCCACTCCTAATTGATAACGGATACCGTTTTTTCACGCCTGGTCCCTGCCACACACACCAACGTTTCAAAATCACATCGTTGGCCCCCAATACAATCGAAAATGATATAAGTGTACATGGTGACCGATAATAAGCGTGTGATAGTGTTGCTGGCCATGGGCTCCTGGGCACCCTGGGTCTCGGTGAGATTGTAACGAAAAAACTGAACTCTAACGTGAATTGAGCTTTCATCAATATTGCATATTTTTTATAAACAGAGTAGGTGGTGGTGATGATGGTGGTGGTGTAACACGCATGCGGCAAGTCTAAACAAACTGTTTGGACTCTGACTATAACCTTTTAGTAAACAACTAAACAGCTCAATATATACATTACATAAAACGTGATAATCATAACAAGGTCATGGTGGTGGTGGTGGTGTCTAGTGTGTGTTCAATTAGACAAAGCACAAATACTGGTTGACATCAAGAGTAAATATTTATCGGCGGTGTTTGTATACAAACGAAATTTGGGCTCGGTCTTCTGATCTAATAGTTTACCACGGGCCGTGGTAAAAGTGTGTACGTGTTTTCCCATAGCGTTCAACAGCCCCCCGTGATAATGAATAAATGGAACATTTTCAATGCGTGTTGTCGTTCGCCAGACCAGCCGAAATCTATACTTCCGATCTGGTCTCTAAAATAGCAAGAATGGCACACAAGCTGAAATAACGTAGCCGGGTGAGATTAGTAAAACTCGACTGGTCAGATACATGGCTAAGTAATTTATTTAGTCGCGTGTCGACACCGAGAGTAGTAGATCACCACACGGTGGATCAGTCACGCCTTTTAGAATGAAAAAATGAGACTCTGCACACACACACACTCCGCGCCGCCCCGAAGATGTAATCAAGGCAACTAATTAGGGTGAATCGGGCGGAGCAGTCAACTTTCAAGGCACCTGTGTCTAGGTACCCGCTCATTGATGAAGCGAAGGAGCTATGTGACCTTCTACTACTATTACTACGATGATGTCGGTCGAAGCCAAGAAAAATGAACAAAAAGCAAACAACAGGAAACACTCGTTTCATTTGGGGCGGGCTTAGGGTCATACGTTAGCCAGTGCTGACCGGATTTGCCAATTTCTATTTGTTTGGATTTGAAGACTAATTAATGAAAACCGTCGTGTTACCAAAATATACAGACATAGTAATGCTCCCCCCGTTTTCAACTCAACTAACAAGTGATCAATGCAACCAATTCGCTTTTTTGTTCGTTTTTGGCGATATCGCGCTGCTCATGTTAGAATTCTTACAAATTCATTACACTGTAGCGTTCGATGTTCGTTTGATAAATATTTCGAATGTAAAAATGTTCGATAAATTCTAGAATAGCCAAAAAAGGTCACCACTTTACGACTTCAACCCCACTTGAAGTGACTCGCATGCTCAGGGTGGTGGTTGTGTGAACATATTTATAAAAAGTCGTCTTTTTGTTTAATAACATAGTGACTGTCACTTAACCCCCTTTACGTGAGTTTTATTGTCTGGGCATATTGTGTCACGTGCTGCATAGATAACATCACTGATGTGCTAAAGTGTGGATCATCGAGAAAACTATAAAATGGCCACGGTTGAGATGTTAATCGTGATTCGGGATAATATCAGACTGCGTGAGCAGGGACACGCTTCCCCACTCACCTGGCTAGATGTAGCTGATAGAATCTTGAAAAAATTGTCATGCTATTTAGAACTGAGTGGCAACAAACCAACAGCACAATTACCACTGGCCCTGAATTTGTTATAAAACAAGGCGTGGCCACTTCCGAAAGCTTGGCTCATGAAAGACCAAAATATAATGAGTTCCGTTCAAGTTCAAGAACACACTGTGCGCTCTCCTCACTTTCTCTCTCTCCGCTTTCTCCCGCGCATTCAAAGATAGTGTCCGTCGACGCGACTTGGGTGACACTATCGGTCGGTGGCGATCTACCCAGTTTAAATGGAATGGCTAATGAACGGCATGATGCCGCATTGTCGCGACTGGTATAACACCCTTGCCGAGAGTTGTTTGATTTTTTGATTTGCGAAATCAACGCCACTCCAACGCCTAATCCCAGTGAACTGACCGGTTAGGCGTCGCTAATCTGACAGGTAAAAAGTGTTGCGCGTGAGTACAAAAAAAGCAAATAATCAAAGCTAGCTCCCACTCTCGACACATTGCGGCGGGGCTAAGGAGTACCGCCAGCCTAGGGTTTCGGTTTTTCGGGATGGGGTGTTTAAAACAAAACCACAGAAGTTTACTTCATTTTCGTGTCAAATATGTTTTTTAATTGTCAAAGCGACACAATGGGCTTCATATGTA
Source organism: Oikopleura longicauda (assembly GCA_004367895.1). Lineage (NCBI taxonomy): Eukaryota > Metazoa > Chordata > Appendicularia > Copelata > Oikopleuridae > Oikopleura > Oikopleura longicauda. The sequence continues at coordinate 10,903 of SCLD01163618.1, forward strand.
CTCGCTCAAAAAAAATGGCTAACACTCTCGAAGGCAGTGCCAAGCCGAGATGGACACGCGTCATTGCGGTTTTTACAACTAAAGTAGTCAAACCAACCATCTGACTCGACCATTGTTTTCGCGTTAGTGTGGCCGTGGGTACCAACACACGGACCGAAGCCACACACACACACATATCCACCATATCCACTCCCTGAATATGCTCGACTGCATTAGGTTAGGCGTTGCGACATTAAAGGCAACGCGTCATTAGTTATACATTGACTTAATTTGTCCCATAAACAAAGACCAAAGCACTTGCATATTGTTGTATATGAGTAGAAATAACATTTATTAATCAATGAAACAAATTCTATAATGCGAATGATAATACCGCGCCTCCAAGGTCTTTTATCATCGGATTTGTTTAATTATTCGAACGAGTGAAACAAAAACCAAAACCAGTTCTCTCTATTCCACACCACTTGCCTCACCGTCGCCAAGAGAGCACATGCCAAGTTTCAAGTGCGGAAGCAGTATTTGTTGATTCTTTACAAGTCGACTTATACACAAGCTCGACGAGCTCGTCACCAGTTGTGCGCGTTTTTCAGCAATGCACATTAACTCGTGCACACTCATGCCCTTTGTGATGGCGATATTTAGCACTATTTTATCACTCAGTAAAATTCTAATCGTTCGCTGACTTTGTTTCTTGCGTTGATGCTCGATACTGGAATTGTACAGCCACGATGCGTTCATCTCTTTCGATTGTACAATTGTAAAACGACTTCAGTTCACTTTCAGCTGATCAATGTAAACAAACGAAACAAATACACTTCTTCTTCACCGTCTCTCGCCACTGGTCGATCAAATGCAGTGAGTGTTCGCAGTTTACTCGCACTTACATACGGTATGTTTATCAATCGCACGTTTGGATCGGGGTGACGAGGGGGGAGAGTGTGCATGATCCCGAAACAGTTTTTTCAACACTTTTGACAAATGATCGTCAAAATATATTGAATTTATTGTTTTTAGATTTGGTGTCGATTAACCTCATTTATATTTGAAATGAAAACAGGCCGAACTTCGGATTCACTATCAAGCTATCAAAATAGCATGTACATCTGTTCCATCCATCTCGCCAAAAAGTGTGGCGCTTGCCCATGGCTTGCCTCGTTCTAATGGATTTATGTAGATTACCGAAAAAGGTTAGTTTGTTTTAACAGATTGCGGAAAAGGCGATTCTGGCATATACTCGCGGCCGTATGTGCCTCGGTGGTGGTGGTGATGGTGGACGGTTCGCCACTTTGCCTGGAAAAGAGATAAGCCAGCGGCCACCAGCTGAGTGGTGCGTAAACATAAGGAATGACGCTTTTCTCTTTTTTTTTCTTTCATTTTCGGATACCATGCATAATGAAGCGACTTTTTCATTAATACTTTATTAAACATGTTAATCTATGGTTTCGAAAGCATCTTTCAAAGTCGACCTGTATCGTACGAAACAGAAAAATATGGGGTCAGACCCGGTTCCCGATCTGACTGTATTTAGGCGATAAAAGTGCAACTTTGTGTTACTTTGAATATTTGTCTTTTGGCAGATTGTCAAACAACGCGATATGTCGTTTGAAAGGCTTCATTATTCACTGCTGTATCTGTAACGTTTCGGCTGGGGCTAGTGACAGAATAGTGTGAATGCGATGCGGTTTGAAAGTGTTGAAAGGACATTTGTGGGTTACTAAGTTCTACTAGTACAATGCCAAACTTGTGTGTGAAACGAAATGGGAAATTATTGCCGGGAATAAAAGTTTGATTGCAATCAACACTTTACATCGGATAAGGCTCACCTCGTTCCCTCCGCTTGATCGTTGCTAATGGTGTGCACGGTGCTGGCCACCTGAACGGGTGTTTTCTCGGTCGAGGTGTTCGAATTGCCATTCGGCGTCAATCCATCCTCCTTGTCCAACTGGTCCTGATCCGAATCGCGTCGCGAGACCGAGGCCTGGAGTTTCTCCTCGACGGCGAAGCCCATTAGATCCTTGCGCGTCAAAATACCGGACGGCAGGTTGGACTCGTTCAACAATACAATTTGACGCATGCCCAGCGTGCGGAGTAGGAGATAGGCGCGATGAAGGGAATAATTGTCAGGTAGTGCTTTGGGCGGGAGATTAAATTAAAAATGTATCTGATCATCGAACGGTGCATACCAACAGATGACCTATTTGTATAGGGCTTTAGGTGAAGGCACAGATCTTCGTCTGTGTGTCTCGCCGCATCCAAAATATCTGATTCGTCTTCTGCTATCTAATCATTATTTGATGGGTTGTCGTCAACTCGACAGTACAGTTGTGTGACATTTACCTTGTCCGTGTGCACCGCATGAAACTTGACAATTTGCTCGTCATTGGGTGGGTCTTCTTTCTTGCGGAATTGCTCCGGGAATTGCAGGAGATTGGTCAGATCAATTCGATTGATGACGCCACAGAATCCGCGATCGTCGACAACAGGAAAACTCATATGCCGATTAGACAGGAGCAGTTCAGCTTGAGAGCAATGGTTATAAGAGGAAGATAATGAGCACAAGCTGTAATGTGGATCGGATAACCATTCCTATAACGCGAACTTGCTCACAGATTCGAATACTCTTCACATTCTTTGTCATCACTTCGGAAACGGCGTGTAGCTCCAAGTTGCGCCTGAATGATCATGTTTTAAATAATTTTGAATTGTTTCAACAGCCGTGCAGTTAAATAAGAACGTAAAAATTGACATTGGTAGACTGCTTTATAATTAAATTTTCAATTGAAACATGAAATCGTTTTCAACTGAAGTCAACAACGTCTATAAAATTACTCGGTACTAGAACGGGCGAGTTCAAGATCAGACTCGGGCTCCTCCTCGATCAGATCGTTATCAAGATTATCGGAGCCATTATCGGACAACTGACTGTGGACTGATTGTTCAAGTAGTGACGACTGTGAATAAATGACCGGCAACATGGTGTCCGTTTCAAAGCTTTTTCTCGTCAATAGAATGCAGGGTGAGGTGGACCGCGTTGGCCAGCGTGAGTTGCGGTTAATTTTGATCTTGGGCGCATTGGCCTCTAACGGATCGGGGACAATGTCCTCGTCGGTGAGGGGCATTGAAAGAAGCGGCACTTTTTGCTTTAGACTGCCGTTCTTAGCCCGAACATTAATGACATTTAGCTCACGATTTGAGAACGTCTTTCGGGGACGACTATTGTTCGTGTCAAAGTGAACTTGAATTTTAAATTAAGGGCACACTTACAGCACCGATTTGCCGTCTTTATCGCTTGTATAGACGACCGGCTCCTCGTCTAATATCGGAATACATTTGACTTCTAGCAAGGCATGATAAATTGGATGCGTCAGCTGATCGCCAACAAGCTTGGCCACCATGATCGCTTTTGATGGTGATTTTAAAATGCATGGAATTAAAAAAAACAAGCATAGTCATTTGCACCACCATTCCTGTCATAACGGGTAGGAGCATAGTCACATCATTGGTGATTTCGATCATAATTACAGTCAGCGAGATTGTCAATCGAGACACGCCGGCAAAGAAAGACGCCGCGCCAATCAGTGCAATAGCGCCTGGGTCCATCCACGAGTGCAACGCATTCTTTTCATCATACTTGTCCCCATAGTAGTAGTACTCCCCAAACCACAAGACCAGACACTCGCCAATGAGCCGTCCATATAGGGCGCCAATGGACAGCATTGGCATGACGAGACCGACCGAGAGCGAGGCGGTGGAGGTCCAACAGGCGAGAAAGAAGTATGGAATGAGTAAATACAGCAGCCCTAGACGACAGATAGAGACGACATGCTTCTATTGTGACTTACCCAGGGGAGAATACTGTTTGTGCGTTCCACGCGAGAGTAGATGATTAATTGCTTTGTCTTGTGAAACATACGTCAACGACGCCAACTCGTTGTATTTTACGTTTAGCCAATGACTGTGGCCATCTGTTTTAACGGGGCGAGCATGAGTTTAATTTATCCTAACGAGCTTATTTAACATCATCGTCGCCCCATGTACCCGTCGATGTCCCATTGTACACCCAATCTTTATGTTCAATCGACTTCATACAGTTAAACGGGTGAAAGTGTGAATTCAATGGAGGCATTGGTTCAGGCAGGCCTTGATAGGCGACATTGCAACTCTGCAAGTATCGATCGTTCCCGACCTGGCCCAGACTGTTGGCATCATTGGCATTGATAGCGTAACAGCGTGGCTCTCTGCACTTGGCATCGATCAGAGGCAGTGTCACCGAGATGGTCTGTGTCAGAAAGACCAAGACAATCACCTCCGTCACTATGAGTTTGGTGTCATTGATGTCGTCGACCTATTGACCCACTTACCCTTTAGAATCTTGACGAAACGCGGATTGCATGAAAACTTCTCAAGCCAGTCCTTGAAGCGGACCAATTTCAGATTGAGGAAGACGAACAAGCTGCCCAGTGCGCCGCCGACAACGCCAAGAAAGATCTTTGGTCATTGGAGTTATAGGTTTTGTGTCAATTTGCATCAGTTGTCAGTGACAAATTATCACGAGTAAAATTTTGTAAGTAATAAGTATAACCCATTCCGTTGGTAGAAAAATGGTGATATTATTCAAAATGTCCAGCGTTGATTTGAACAGAATATTTGATTCGCGTAACAAGCCAAATGATCCCGAGTATTGAAAGCCCGAGAATGATGAGTTGAAGAGATTTGTGGTGAATGCTGCCAGCATGGAGCAGAAGAACACTTGCCACGTCAATCGATTCGACCAAAAACTCGACACCTCCTCCATTGAAAAGAGCAGCCCGCCAACGGGCGATCCAAAAGCAGACGACACACCAGCTGCAGCTCCAGCCGAAATGAAGTTGCGTCTGTCCTCGGGGTTCCGGAAACGTTTAAAGTAGCCTATAGTTTAATTCATTCAGATTAATTAATGATTTGTGTGAATTAAAGTACCGATTTCAATGCCCATACTGTCCGATTTGAATTGGCTCAGACCGGCGCCGACCAATGCGCCGATGTGAATCATGGGGCCTTCGGGACCGGCGAATAAACCTATTGTGTTTGAACTTGGTTAGCCAAACCGGAACTTCAAATGAATATTTCAACCTGAACTCACGGCGAAGGCACATGAGATAAACTTGGCGAGGAGCGTGCGAACATTGTAAATGTGTCGGATCGAGGTGCCGTTCAGAACACAGGGTTCGCCAATGTCAACAAATTACGCAGAACATTATATGTTGTTATTTCAAAAAGCATGTCCGGAGTCGTGGTCAGTTCGGTTCACCAGTTCAAAACTAAATCACCCACCTATGATTCAATATAGTGGTTACTGTATTGCCAATATGGACCACAGACTCTTTAGTCTACAGTTCAAGTAGCACTATCCCCGTCCAAACCTATTTTTCTTTGTGGCATACGAAATGAGTAGCCCTTACAATCAGTTGACACTTGGCGAGCCCTGTTCAAAAAAGCAATCAACTCAGGAATGCCCGAACCACCGGCCGAGGGACGAAAGTAGACGATGATGATCGCGGCAACGGTGCCCAGAATAATGCCGATACCGGTCCTCCATAGCCACGCTAGTGCGATGTTGCCCGTTTCGGCGAACTCAATGGATCAAGGTTGAAAATAAAATTACAAATATGATACAGTGGCTATTGGATTATATGGGCAACAGTTCAGTCAACCATATCCTAACGATCTTTCCAATATTGGCTCCTCGATACAGTCAACAACATTGTGAAGTAGAAAGCCAATGAAGCCGACCGTGAAACCGATCATGCCCATCATTAACCTGAAGGTAAACAATGAAGTGCTCCGTCGTACCACATTAATCTGGTGTCACACGATCTGTCAGTGTAACCGCGCTTGCTGCTGCACACAGAACCCGACCACCTGACCTTGGGATTACTACTGTAGAGCTAGTTGACAGAGAAATGTCATTATAACCCTGATGATCTCATATTCTATTCCGTATCGAATTATGCAGCTCGTGAGATAGGGCCATATTTCTCTCGCCTGAAAATACTTAGATCATGTACATATGCCTATCAGCTATTAATCTTATTTGAATTTTTAATGCACTTATTTTTCGGTCATTAGCCCCACGCTGTGCTTCTTACCAGTATACACCATCGTCCTGTGGAACATGTCTTCTCCGAACCATTAGTTGTGATCATGGGCTCATTTCGGTTTTTATGTTGCCTAGCTTTTAAAAAAGTCAACTTTTGACCGCAAGTTTGCCATTTCATTTAGTCACCGTCATACCCATCTAGGATATAATGTGTGAGTGACACGGCCTTCTAATCAGAATAATCGCTCTCTACTCTCTGACTTCGTAATCAACACCGTCATTCGCTGCCGACGAAGCAATATCATGCAACGACGCTGAGCCCTGAGTAAAATAAGGGTCTTGACATGAACTAAGTGTTAACTTGAGGAAGGCCTTGAGGGCAATGGTGGCGCACGTTGCGTTCGTATTCGCGAAACAAAAAAAAGGAGGAAAAATCTGAAAATGAACATTAAGTATTTTTGGCTCCTGTATAATCGAATTTTTGTATGAGAAATGGCCTCTGTTGTATATGTCGACATCTAGTTTATGCGTTTTCGAGTTGATATTATAAATGAAGTGCTAGACAACGATAGATTGCGCGTCATGCAGTTATAATGATCCATACTTGAATGTAGACCTTTACACGACGGTGACCAGCTACTAAATTGTCAGCATTAAAAATTTATCTAGTCAAGGTGCCCCGGCTCGCACAAGATATCAGACTATTCGTTCTCTTTAGGGGCATGTCTTTCTTACGCAGAACTTGTTGAATAATTAAATCCGGGCATGTGTGGTGTCGGAAAATCAAATAAAAGCGGCATAGGTACGTTGTATTTAAACCGTTCTATCCTGTTGTACGTAACGTATGCGTAAATAGTGTGTTGCCTTCTTCTTTCTATTCGACTTCGGCACGTTAGCTGCTCATAATCTCTGTAGTTACAAAGTGTTGAATATTATGCGACAAATCCAATGATGAACACACACACTACAGTCAGGTACCAATTCCAAAGTCCATCTTGACAATTGTGATTAGAAGCAACGAAAAGGGGATTATACTCTATATTCTAACTGCTTGGCTTCCTCGCCCCTCGACAATCGTCTGACTAAGACAGAAAAAACACGAAATAGAAAAATTGATTCTGGGCTTTGATAACACAAAAATGGGAATTTGAGTCACTCCCCAATAATGCATTTTGCATGAGTGAGAGAGAGAGTGTGTGTGTGTGAGGCTAGGGCCTTTGGCAGGCAGGTAGCGTATTCTGAAGTCAAATTCAAACACCTGAAGGTGATAATGGCTGTTTTCACTTATGCATCGTTCCTGACGTTGTTAATGCGTTTTCACTTTCTCGTTCTTTACTACCTATTTAGGTCAATACGAGTAATTGATGGAGCAATAAAATGGACTTAGTCTTTCGCTTGCTCGCTCGGCATTTAGTGATTTACGAAATGCGTGACCCCTTCCCCTTTTTTACACTTTGCACTCACCATCGATCCCAATCCAACCGGCGCGGTTGCTCCCGCAACCACTGCTTATACGAGTCGGACCAGGGCGGCAAGTAATCGAGCGATTCATAGGTGGCCATTTTTGCGCGTTCAATCTCCGTGTATTGATGGTTTACATTGACAGGCTCAAACTCTCTACCCCTGGCAAAGAAGCCAACTGTGTGATAGCGGATGTGATGTTTTGATGCATTTTTATGAAATTAAATCTCTATTCCATTGTCACAAGCTCAGAATTCAGGCTGGTCTTTACGCACATGACGCTGACAATCGACACTGGTCACGATATATATTCATTCACTCCGTGTTCCTTGTGTCGAATCGCCAAAGAACGCCTGTAATGTCTCCACATCACCATCATCGACGAGTTCCCCTTGACCTTGGTCTATATACTTTTTCGTGTCAAGTCCTTTTATCTCGAGATTAGCCTACTTGCCTATTATCAACGGGACAGGTTCGACTTCAATCTCGGTGATTTGATCATTAAACGAGACATGCTTCTTCTCTGGTTCTTCACTCTTCGGCTCATCGCTCCCACTCACCCCAATCAGATCGTCCATTTACGTATTTACGTTTGACCAAGTGAGAAGTTACGCTTCATTACGATGCCGAACAAAAAAAATGTGCGTAAAGCAAATAACGGTAACTTGGGAGAGATCATCTCTTATTGATGCGGTTTTTGGATGCATTACACACACGAGTCAAGTGTCATCTGTGCTGTCACTCTCTCTCCTAACCTTACTGTGCGGAAACAACACGAAACTACAAACGGCGGTGGCATATGTATAAAAGTAACATTTATTTGTGAAAATAGAAACAACAAGCCCCGTTAATATCGTACATTCTCGGCAATCTTAGCCCCGCCTGAATTGGGCGGCGTGCCCGGCGTCACTGGGCTCGACATTGGTCTTCTCGTTGGCGGCGCGAAGACGGGCGATTGCCTGCGGTGAGACGAAGTCGTTGAATGGGAAGAACATGAGTTTAACCATGATGCAGTATTAGTCTAGATTCAGTCTTAGTTTACTACTGGAGGACAACAAGAGAAACGGCAAAAAGTAATAATCCTGGATCAATGTCGAGATGCTGATTAATCGCTTGAATTAATACCATGTTGGGCGCGTTGAATGGCCTTGGCAAAGTCGAGCGGTTTGTGCGGGTCACCCTGCGAGTGGAATTCGTCGCACACGCCGGTCAGATCGGATATCTGTTAAAGGTCCTTGATGGCGGCTTGAGGTGTTCGATCACGGGATTTATTAACTGCTAATTTACCAGTCAAATCAGCAGTTTTAGTTGATGATATTAATCAATCCAGGCTCACTTATGTTAACAACTACAGTTTAAATTTTTAAAAACTGACTTTTAATTTGTTTTGGTTTCGACCCCTGAGATTAAATGCGAATCAAAAAAAGAAACGTTCAGCTTGTTTTTATTTGTAACATTGAAATAAGTATTTTTAAGTGAGATGATGATCTGTAGGAGCAGGAGTAAAGAGCGAACATAAGTAAAGTTGAAATAAAGTAAGAGCGCGACAATGATAAGTAGAACGAATAAAAAAGCATGTGGAACAGCCGTTCTCAATGTTAATTTTGTGTTGATTTATATCGCTTGATTGTGTGTGTGTCCAGAGTGAAAAGAGGGCGAGGGGGAGAGTGTAAGTGTCAATTGCGGCAGATTATTAGGGAGTAAAAGCGGAATGTCTTTTTTTATTTATTTGTAATAAGCTCCGAGCGGGTGACGCCGTGGAATTGGCGGGCCACGGACGAGCCCTGGTTGTGGTGGTGGTTGATTGTGGCTGAATGAAACTCTGAAGTGGAACTGACGACACCTGGTCTATATATATGATCGGTGAGTACTGACTAATCTAGTCATGCCTTGTTGGTGCTGTTTGTAGTATTGTACAGATCAGTACTGATGTGGTAGTAATAGTAGTGGGTGAGTAAATCAAGTGAATGGTAACTTCGTTTTCCATGTCACATTTTGATCTGAAAGTACCTGCGCTGCTTGCCCTGCATAGGATGGGGTTGTTGCTGTTGCTGATTATGATTTTGTCGTGGCTGAATATGAACAACATATTACCCTGAGTCAGATATAAGCTGTTCTACCTGTCTCTGTAATTGCTGCGGCGTCAGTCTGGTCCTCGTATCATTCTGTGCCCACATTTGGACTGGATCAGGCCCGGCTGGCGCAATCGAGCCTTGGTACGAGCTGGCCGGATTTGATCGGCTCGCATTGCTTATTTAAATAAGATATTTGATTGATTCAATCAAGTCGGTGTTACCTCTTTGCCTCCAGCCGCTGCTGATAGCGCGGATCCGAGACCCAGCCGCGTGGCTTGACCTTTTGGACGACTTCGACATATTGCGATTGATTGGCGAAATGGGCATAGCGTTCTACATTTTTAGTCAAAAATAAGATAACATTTATGTTGAAAATTTCAAGTCGAAAATCATGATCCAAAATTG
>SCLD01163729.1:0-20918 GCA_004367895.1 Oikopleura longicauda
ACATAATAGCATGGTTTGTTTCAAATCTTCTTTTTCCTATTTCAACAGTATTTCTTTGTTTTCCGTTAATTGGATTTCTTTCCAGCATGCTTGGATTACGTTCAAGCTGAATTTCACGACGTGCTTGAGTTGAGTGCCATTTATCATTAACGAAATATTTCCAATTCACAATGTCTGAATTTTTAAAGTCCAAAAATTATTTGTGGACCGTGCTCGCCAAAATTAAGCGTACCTTGTGGTGTCCAGCTTTCATCATATGAAAAAATGGCAGCTGCCGCACGATTCTTTTGTGAACCAATACACCACAGGTACATTCCAACTTGATCTTGAACCCATTGAATATAAAATGGTCTTTCACACCCCTTCATTGTCCAATAATATCGTCCGTTGAGAAAATCTTTAGACTTTATGTAAGTTCCAATTTGTGGCATTCCAGATAATAGACCAGTTCCTTCAATTCGAATCTGTTCAGGTAGATCTAAAATATTTATTTCACTCGTGTTATAATGTTGGGGTCCATATTCTTTGATTTTTAGACTATACAGTGGGGTGCATCTCTGCCCTTAACTCACATGCTTCATCAATATGAAATTCTTTGTCAGCCAAGGTCCACATCCCTCCCCTTTTCTTCAAATTATAATATTTCCAATTTTTAAGTTTTGATGGCCATGTATTGATATTTGTTGTTTTGTAAATTGGTCTTTCAGGATTCTTACCAGTCAAAGTAAAAGATCCAGTGGCCCAAGTTTCTCCATTCTGAAAATGCGATAAAGTGGGGTGTTTCTTTCCGATGGTCATTTGGTCCGAATTCCGCATGGCCCATGCGGCGTAGCCTACGCCGCGTAGGAGATGACCGTCATCGGGAAGACGCACCACACTTTAGACAAGCACGCTAATACCGACTTGAACATAATGATTTGTAGTTTTAACTAACCCATTTGTCAATTCCTTTTCCAATTATCCATTCGTAATGACCCATCTTGTTTTTGAGCCATTGTATATAGTATGGCTCTGATAAATTGCTGCAAAACCTGTCTCATTAATCACAATTTTAATGTTCATCTAGTATTCTATTTAATTATCAGAATATAGACTACAACCAATCTTATTATAATTATACGAATGAAATATATTATATAACCTGTATAACTAAAATAAATATCATAATCTGCTCACAAAGACGAGAACGACTCTGCGAATATACAATATAGAGGGCGCCATTCAAGAGAATTACGATATTTTATGTCGTTATACTTTCGTTATACTATACTAAGGATTGAAAGCTATCCTGTAACAACATTCTCCAACTGCTTGTAGACAATATGTCCATTTTGAATCGTATCATGCAGGATGTAAATACCATCGGCAGGCGTTTTTTCTGGCGAGCATACCCTTACATGCTCGGGTGTCACTTTAAATTTTCGTAGGAAGACTTGGTTTTAACATTGAAATGTTAACTTACCTATTTTGGTAATTTTCAAATCATCAGCTTTCTTCCAGCATTTTGATTTTCCATTTCCGTCTTTGTCATCGGTACAATAAAACCAGTTTTTGCAATCGCCAGGATTTGAGACTTGATCTGGTGAATAAAGTCCTCCATAATTTCCACCAAACGTTTTCGATACTTCCTGAAGTGATGTATGATTAAGTGTCTTACGCCCGATTTTGACCTGTATTTGATCGCTCATTTTTACCCGTATTTTCAACCAAATGCCCAAATCTAGAATACGGCGCCTAAGTGAATTGTTGAAGTCCGAGTACGAGATTCAGCGTAATCAAATGAGCTTAGAACCCAATTTTCAGTCGAATCGGAAAAAGTCTTAAATAATGGTCGAGACACCCTCACAAATTAAAACCTTTGTGCCGATCATCCAAATCTTTCTTCCAGAATTATCGTTAGAAGTGACCCATTGAATAATATTTCGATATTTAATCATTGGTTTAGGAGGTGGTTGCTTATCATCTGGTGGTGGTTTCTTTTCATTTATTAATTCATTTCTTTTATCTGGTCATTTTAGAATAAAACAGATGGGTTATGTGGTCTTGTTATAAACCATGTTAAGAATGACCTAGTGAGAAATTCTATATTTGACCAAACCTGAGAGATTCCCTGGCGTCTTCTTTTTTCATTCCATGATGATGAATTTTATCTTTGAAATCTCGACGAACACGTTCTTTTTGCTTGTTATTATAGTCTTCATTTAATATCACTTCTCCTTTCTCTTTCTCCACTAGAAAAGTTTTAACTCTTTATGCGTAAATTTTGATATGAAAACCCAGTAATATAACAAATATGATATAAGTTATATCATATAAGTTATATGTAGACTGAATTCCATGAGAAAAGCTATTTTTGAGCAGCACATGTATTTGAATAACTGTCGACACTGTCAAAGGCATTTTTTAAAGAACTTTTTGGGCAAAAAAGGGCAGGTGACGAAAAATCCGACACCTCCACTGAACTCCTACCGAGAACGAAATAATGTGGTTCAAACTAATTTCATTGGAACTTTCGAAAACTCACCATCTTCACGGAATTCACTCTAGTTATATGGAACCATGTAATATTATTTTTAAACTATTTGAATTATTGAAACCTGTAATTTGTTCGTAATAGACGCGTCCATTTATGCGATTTGGCTGTAAAAGATATCTTCCTTGTTTGTCCAGATGCATTCGTGTTTCATTGCCCACATCCAGCCTAACATATTTTGGAAAATCGTAATTAAAAATCAAAAAATGTTTCATTCGACTTTTTTCAATTTGAATCCAACAACTTTTCGCAGCATTATAAATTCTCCATACGCTTGCTTCCGTTGGACTTTATAATATTACAAAATAGGCGTTTCTAAAGCGGGCTGCGTCTTTCCGATGGTCATTTGGCCCGAATTACTTATGGAGCTTATTGAGACGACGATAATAGGGAAGAAGCACCTCAATTTATTTAACTAATTTGATGGTTATTTTTGAACTTGACTGTATTGGATATTGGTTATTTTCAAATCGCTAATGTATCACTCTCACTGTATATTGATGGTGGAGACACAATTTAGACACTAAAAAATATATTGTCTAGATTTGTCTACAATTTGTTAACCACTAAATTCCCTAGACATCTTATACGATAAGACTAGCGAAACAATCAATCCTTACCCCTCTAAAGACTTTGGCGAACACTGTGTTCTTATGAATATGAATTATATGATGTTAGAGTATGTGTAACATGCTCCTTCTGACTTGACAAAATGAGCAAAAAACAGCTTTTCGTTCACCTAGAATAGGACCAAAAACCCAATGAAATCTGCCCTCTTCACCAGTTGGTAACCATTGAATATATCGTGGGGAATCGTTTTTGTCGCGTTTAGATTTTGTTTTGTAGTAAATGCCAACATCAGTTTCAAAATTGACAATATTCGTTTGAACATAAACCGGACGACCATTTAAAAAATCTTTTTCAAGTTATGATTTGTCATCTTTACCTCTAAATAAATTACCCTAATTGTGATCATTTATTTTGACTCAATCATCCGACATGATTTCCGACAATTTTTTACTCTAAAGAAATAACTGGAGAAGTCTCCAGAAAAACTGTATGACCAAAAGCTAGTATGACACCCTTAAATTGGGGTGGCTTGTTAAAATCAATTGTTAAAATCAATGCAAATTTGCATAAATTCAATATCATAACATCGATATTAATATCATTACTATATAAATCATATTGAACATAACTGGTTCTCGTTCATATATCCCAGCATATGCACAATGATCCAATTTTCCAATGATAACTTCTATATTTTTGGGAAATTCTTCATTCTGTACCACATGTTCATTACCTGCACATAATGCCAACTAATATCTAGGTTTTCGATATTATTTCACCGGTGGACACGGGCAAGACATGACTTCAGACTCGGACACGGGTTCGGACACGCGCATGTCCGAAACACAGTGTCCGACCTGCTCTGGTCTTTATCTGTCGAAATCTGTTTGGGACTTATGATAAAACCCTAGACTCATATTCATATTCTTCATATGGTGTTTCAACAGTCTCTGCTGGACTTTCCGCATCATTAAAAATTAAATCATTTGATGATGAAAGTAACTTATCAAAATTAGGACACTTGTGACTTTTTTCAAAATCGTCAAAACGACAAGCTTTAAGAATTGGTCCTTATTTTAAATATACAGGTTAAGACGCATAGATACTCAATTGTAAACTCGGACTCAATTTTCCTTGGACGTCCATCTCTCTCATTTATCCGAGATCCGTTTCTGAGATGTGGTCGTCTGATCGTTTTTTTTCTCGCTAATGTAAAAATCTATAAAACCGCAGTTATCGCCGGTGATTTTCTCTTGAAATAGATGAGATTTAACCCTCCGTTACTCAACACACACACACACACTCACCAACTGTAGAATATATTAAGCAGACAAATACCTAAACCTATTAATTTTTAAAGCTTAATTTCGTCAAGTGTCTCACCTACCAGTCAGATAACATTTGAATAAGATAAATATTAAAATAAATTAAATAATTTAATGAAAAATCTTCTGAGAGTGAGTCTTAAATTATTAAAACCCTACTTCTTTCTTGCACTAGAACATCGAACGGATTCCATTATTAGTCTACTATTTCTGTACTGTACATTAATAACCAAGTCGAAAAAAAAACTGACCGCAAGGTGGCTTAGTAATCAATTTAATCGATGAATTTTATATGCAAATGACAAATGATATAGATATGAATCATATTATATGATAAAATTATATTGTATGCTCAATACTATGTAATACATAAACTCTGAATAGAAGCAAGGGGCATCATTCCCCGGCACAGCCAACCATGAAACTGCTATAGGGGGACACATTAAATCAAAAACGCCCGTGTTCAACTCAATTGGGCCGGATCATACTACTGTAACTACTCTAAAATTACGGTAAAATCTATTTTATTGATTGAATCGCGAAAGGACAGAAAACTCTTAAATGCGGTTATGGAATACAAGATTTTCGATTTTAATATTACTTATCCCTGATTCAAGTTTGATATATCTCCAGCTAAACTGGGTGAATAAAACTGATCTATAATCGCATAAAGTTTCTTTAAGGTCTTTTTATAATTTTTAAAAATCTTTTTGGTGACAAACATGTTCCTGGGTTTCATTTGATATTTCTTCAATATTGGGAGTCATTTTCTTTTTCTCTTTTCATAATTATGAAGCAAAGTATAGTTTTACAGCCTTGTTTAGATCAAACTACCCTCTGAATATCATAAAAATTGATTCAGGTAAATTAGTATTTATGTCTCACGCTAAATACATAACGCTTAAACTGAAAAAAAGAATAAAAGCAATGATTTTATTAGCCCTATACCTTGATACCTTTTTGTGTTTTCCTCTGTGAAGCCGAAAGGGGAGGGCTGGAAGGCAATTTATCTTCCATTTGACATTCTAAATTGAGATGTATGTTGTGATGGAATTAAAATTTCAGTTCCATTATCTATTCCAAACCAAATCAAACCTAGAAATAAGGGATCAAACTGAAATGATCCACTTCTGATAATGATATAACGTCAGAGCATTTACATAAGTACCAAAATTATTTTGTTGAGTGGTTCACCTTTATCTTAATGCTTTTAAACCGCTTCACCAAGAAACCCCTTCTCTATTCTATTCGATGGCAGTAGTTGAGACTTATTTAAATGGTCCAAACTCGTCGTCGTTGATCACCATTTCTAACTTCGTTATAAATAGTTTATCTGTATTTTTGGTTTTCTCGGTTTCTGGAAACAACCCGATATATATAACTTTTACCCGCGGATTGATTTCGGTTTGGGTCAAGTTTAGGACCTAGGGGATATGGCTAATACAATTTCGCTTCTCTGACAAAATAATACTAACATCATTAATACTGGTGGATTGTACTTACAAAAACAATGTTAATCAAAGAAATCTTTCTCTTTTCTTCAGTTTCACCAGCCAATGCAAATGGTGGTCGTCTGACGATTTATAAATAACTTTGTTAATTATTTTATAATGAAAAAAATGCACGGATAATTATTAGTTTCGCCGAATATCCAGGTCTCCTGATTTAGTACGGTATAACGGCATGAAATATGGTGTATACTGATGTCTGGCGATATTTATTTCTCTGCCCTATCCCCCTTACTATCGGTCAATGTATAATAGCATTTGGAAAAAGTTTGAAAGAACCTCTAAAGATCAAGGGACACTTGGGAAATGGCTTTATAGATGGCTTCCAATAGATAGAACCGATTCCCAGAATGTCCTAGAGAGCTTCGTTTCCGTCTATGATGTCAGTTTTTCTCTTTTTGGTAGGGAGGCTGATCCAGCTTAGCCGAAGTACAAACGCCCGAGCCTTACTACATTTATCCAATTTTAGCGATTTTAGCCAATTGTAGAGACAATAACCCTAAAATCGATTGAAATCTATTTCAGGCCGAAGTGTTTGAACTTGACTCGGTTGGGTATCGTTCCCTAATCCTATTCTGACACAAAAGTGGTTCATCCATATCATCGAATCAATATAACCTCATATTGTATATCATTCATTTATCATGTATTTGCATATGCACCTGCATAATAAACATAAAACAGTTTACAAAACGACCAAATAGTCTGAAAATTATCTAAAATGAAAGACTTTTCTAATTTTAAACTATAAATTGAGCATCCAATACTCTGCATCTTCAATTAAAGAAAACGCTGTCAAACTAGTTTAATTGCCAATTATTTAAGAAGTATTAATTTTTCATTTTTTTTTATCTGGTCGCTTTGTGTGCCATGATTGAATAGGTAAATCGTTTATTAAATATATTTGTAGTTAAATGACTTTACTCGACTCTAAGTTATTAAGTTTATAAAAATCGTCAAGTATAGTAAGAATGTTTTCTAATGAACTTGTATAGTTTTTAATTGAGACTAACAGATGGTCAATGAGCTCAGTGTCGTCAGCAGATCCAGTAGTACCAGTCAGAGCATCAACAAAGTCAGTATAGTATGGAGCTGCTTTAAGTGCTAAATGGAAAACACCACGAACCACCCATCCATGATGTTTTGCCAAACTGGCCATATAAGCATCCTATAAAGGCAATTTTAGATTTTGAACTGATGACATTTTTAGTAGGTAATATACCTGGAGAGCTTTGGTCAAATTCTTTTCACCAGCTCCAACATTTTTTAAGAATTCTTTGACAAACGTTAGACCTCGTTTCAGCCACATTATTGCATCCGTGGCTGAGTTGGATACATTTGTTGTATTGTTATGCTTTTCGAACATTACAATAGATTGCAGAGTAGAAAACTTTGCTTCATCGGTTTGATATTTGATTCGAATTTTTGAAATATTGCCACTTTCGACGAATTTAAACAATGGCAAAAAAAACACACACGAATGTTAGAATGAGAATATTGCCGAAAATGTGAATAAAAACTCGTGCCTTATATCCATTTTAACGGGTTGAAAAGCTTTTGAACCAAGTTTATCGAGAATGGGAAGAAAGTCACCGGAAGCGAGTAGAAAGGGTTCGGTTGGTATATCCATAAGGCCACTTTGAGTATTCCTTTCTAAGTTTACTCCCTCAAATGTATGTTGCATCACATTGAAGAACGTATCTCGTTGAACTATAGTTTTATTTGATTCTGATTGGTTCAAATCAATCCCTTCATCATTTAACGTTTGACGCATCGGTGACTGTGTTGGCGATTTCTCAGGAGTACTTGAAGGTTTTTGATCTGGGCAATTGGTTTCTATTTCGCCTTTCATCGATGAGGCTGGTTCAGAAAATATCTCTTTATCAGAATCATGGTCATTTGTGAAAGGTTCATCTTTATCATCTCCGTGATTTGATTCGATGTCAGACTCATTTATGATGCCACGAAAGCTGCGTAAAGATTGAGTGTCTAGAATTCGAAATAAGCGTTTAATTATGTTAGATAAGAACTTACCTGGTGGACCACCCGTATGAAAATCAAGTGAGCCGGTGGAAAACTGTGAAACATTTGAACTTGTTCTTTTGTGGCTCTTCTTTCCCGATGACGAAGAGTCTTGATTTTGACCAAGTCCAATCTAGATTGTGTTGATAAATGCGGCACTAAAAAACTTCAACTCACAGGTAAAGATGTTGTTGATGGGGTTCGTTTTATTTTTGTATTGCGAGGTTTTGGAGATACTCTTTAAAATGAGGTTATTTTTTTGTTCAAGAAGGATATCGAAACTTACGGGGCACCACTATTCAGAGCGTTGAAAGCTTTTACATTTTCATTCATGAGAGCCATAGTATCTTTGAGCGTTTTTATAAAAGTTTTGCAGGTTGCGCTGAGCATAACTGCATTTTCATTTAAATTCACATCTTCAGTATCCGTATTTTCTCGGGCTTTGTTAACGGATTCCTTTTTTTGTTGTCAAGTGAATAGTAGTAGTTGATCAATGACGGCCCGCGCTATAGCCTAGGATATGGGGCTTCTGAGTTATTAAAGATAAATTGTGATAACGTTCCTGTATTGTGTCCACCTGTTGTACTAATAAATCACAATAAAGTCTAAGTTCTGTTGATTTTTTATTTAATTTTTCGCTTTTATCACCATTTTGTTTTGTGAGTAATGCCCTTCCATCGTTTTCTTGTTTTGCAGATCCGAGAGCTATCAACCAGGTCTGTCTTAGTGAGGTACTTGATGCTCGTAATGAGAATCGTTGACCTAAATGTAGGTTTTAGTCCCAAGCTCAACGTAAACATCATTTTTTTACCTGAACCGACAGTAACATCAAATTTTCTATTATCAACAATATCGGGAACAATATCACAGCTAGATACTTTCAAAGATGCTTTTGCTCCTGAATCAACTTCTTCCTCATTCTGATAATAACTCAAAATCCCATTTTCTAGTTTAAAATATCTCGACTGCCAACCAAGCCAATAATTTGTCCATTTTTCAAGATTACCACTTAACGACATTTCATTCTTAAATATATAAAATAAACACACCATAAATGGAAGTTGAAATCAGACGATTTATTCGAATAATTTGAACCCTTCAATGCGGAATTAAAATGAACTCAAATGAATAACAATAAAATTATTGTTGATGTTTCCTCTGTTGAGTTTTCTTGTTTCTTCCCGCATTCAACTTCGATTTTATATCACTACTTTTATTTCGATTTTTGTTCTTCACGTTCGCATCTGAGTAATAATTTGTTCCTTTCTTTTCTTTCTCAGCTCGTTCAGCCGCTCTTCGTTCTTTTGCTGTACCAAGTTTCATCTATAACAGAGAAATATAAGTACACAACTCTTTTTATAAATTATTCACCTTTTTAGCAGCTGGTGCTTCGCCGACTCCAGCTTCAACTTCCTGATTTTGTTTCTCTTCGGTATCATCAAATCGAGTCATTTTTTCTTCTTTAACCTTTTCCTTCTTCTCTTCCTTTTCAATTTCGCGAACTATCTTGGTCAAATCAACTTGACTTTCAAGTTTTTCTCTGAAATATATCTTTAATAACGTGTTTCTGACATATAATGTCGGATCCGACTTTTTCCGAGATTGATTTTAAAAATAAAAGGACTTGGGTTTGAACAACCCTCAAATAAAAGGTAAAGCCCCATTATGAATCTATAGTGAGTGCCTTTACCTCCTTGCAATATTTCTATCAACGGCTTGTTTTCTTTGAAGAAACCCGCGTGCCATTGCCATTTTCGCTTTCTTTAACTTTTCTTGCATAATTTCAAACTCAGATACTGGTGCTTTTCTTTCTTTAAAAACGCTCAAAATTTGCCATAATATATTGATAGAATTTTCCAAGTAGATAAAAGACTATAACTTATATAAGCCGAAAAAAGCTTGTGGCATATTCAGAGCTTATTCCTTCTTGGGAGTTATCTTCTTCCTGGTCTTCTTCATCAGCTTTACTCTCATTATTATCTTCTTCTTCATCGACTTCTTGACCATAGCCTTCGACCTCGTCCATATCTTTAGTCTTGATTGCCTCCAGATCTGGTAATATTCTGATAAGCATTTATTTCAATAAAATGAATTTTACCTTGATCAACATTCAGTTTTGATTCAATTTCTTTTCTTTTCTCAGCGGTTTCTTGGCGTTTTTTCGCATCAGTCTCTGATTCTGGTTTATCTTTCAGTGGTTTCTTTTCTTTTGATTCGTAGTTTTCGTCTGGCTGTGTAAGATAAGGAATCTTTCCATATTGCCAATCACGTAAAACTGTTCTGGCGACTCCATCAAAATCTGGTTCACCACCTTTGAGGAGTTTCCCGCGAGATCTTGCTAATCTATCCAAGAAATCCATTCCACTATCATCTTCTTCCCAACCAGTAATTTGGTACAGTCTGGCCAAATGCTCATGTTTAGCTCGTTTCAAAACTTCAGGAATGTGAATCTGAAATTACCATATTTATGTGACATAAATTATGTCTTTCCCTTACAACGATACAGCGTTCAAAGTATTCAAAATTTCGTAAAATCAAACCTGTGGTTCAGTGATATTTTCAACTCTGCAAACGCCACGCAAAACTAATTCAGTTTCGTCGTGCTCTTGTCCGGAATAAACCACACCAGGACAATCAATAAGGAAGACTCGTTTGGTCATTGCAACGAATTGCCAAACTTTGGTTTCTCCGGGAATTGGTGCCACATTACAGACTTTCTTCTTTTTCATGGTATTTATCACTGACGATTTTCCCACATTTGGATAACCAATAAAACCAACAGAAATACTCTTCTTATCTTTGTGTAAAATTGCGAATTGACGCAAGAGCGAAATAAGAGCACCTTTACCAAAAGGTTTGTTGATACTTGCATGGAACGCGAGCGTTGGACGTTCTTTTTGTAGAATTTGAACCCATTTTCGTGTGACAGAAATTGGTTGAAGATCGACCTTATTGAGAAGAAATATCAAGTGCTTGTGTGGTTTTTCTTTTTCCAAATATCGTTCGATGTGACGACATCTAGTGCCCTGTGGATCACGGGCGTCCAATACTTGAATCACAACATCAGCCGAGTCCAAAACTCGATATAATTCACCCCAAATACGTTTCGACTGACCCGCATTGAGAAGTGGATTACGATTAAGTTCTTGTGTACCATCGGATTCTTTAACCAAATCTTCATCCTTTTCGATATCATAATTGGACTGTTTTTCTTCGACTTTTTCACCCAATTCATTCAAATTATCGATCTGAATATTTGGTCGTTTTCTGCGTCGTTTTGACGAAAATGTCTCAGCATATGATTCTGTATCCAAGATGTGGATTTTTTCACGTCCAGCCATTGGTTTTGCATCGAGCAATGAAAGGGGTAATTTCGAAGTTTTCAACACGACTTTGAAGGGATCTTTTATTGCAGCTCCTAATTCTTTTTGAAATTTTTGAAGGGATTCTTGTCCAATAACACGCGTATTTCCAAACCATTTTCGATTTGGTTCAACCCGAGCTTGGACTCCAGACTTGAGCTTTTCTTGATACTAAAAATATTTGGTAAAAAATCTATTTTCTGTCAGTTGATAATTTGCATACCTGTGCTTCTTTAATAATTTTCCCTTCGCGATTTCGAATGGCGGAACCACCATTTTTATACATATTGAGCCGATTGATTGTATTTCGAGTTCGAAAATTGGCATTTTTGGCAGGGCGATCGGCATTGGATGACGATGTACCCTTTTTGATGCCTTGAACCTTTCCTTGCAGTTTGGCTTTTGTTTTACCCATACTGAATAAAATCAATTATAGAACCGAAAACTATATCTTTCGTCATTCATATCAAATAATATATTTATAGTTCTCTTATGTTCTCAACTTAGGAATCTCAAAAGAGTCGTTTCTCAAAAACAAATCTATAGGGCCTTAAAATATAATTATTTGTTCAGTGAGATTTCATCAATCTCTATCCTCAAATTAGCTCATGGTCGTTTTAGGATTTTTTTCACTTTTCGTAATTTCAAAATCTCTGAAGAAAATGATTTCTCTGACTTTTACATCTTTCCCACGGATTTCGGATGATTTCGGACAGTTGGCTCATCCGCCTCCGCGTTCTCCATTTGAATGAGTCTCTTCCCGCCCACGCGTTTTTAAAAACTCGCGTCTTCTCTTCTGTAGGACAAACATAGAGATTTACGAAGATTTTACAAGACTAGAATTCAAGAATTGAAGACTTCAAGTTCATTATTTAGATTGGAATCGCTTTCTTTCCAAAGATCGAGCAAACTGTTTCGAAAATAAAAAAAAACTGTAAGTCAAAAACCATAAAAAATATTTTAAAAAAGAGCCTGTACGAACGATGTATTAGTACTGTTAATGGTAGTTGTACTGTATCCCCCTATATTATTGAAATATTTCTGACTATATACGATTGACTGTTTTTCGACTATTTTTTGACTGACAAAAAATTCTTAAAAATTTCTGATTTTTTTTACATCTGAAAATTCGACTGTCACATACGTCACAATACGTAATCTGTCACATTATATTTTACTGTATGTCACAGAACCATACGGATAATAAAACCCGAATCATAATTACATATCGTTGATGCGTATAGGCTTTAGTCTATTTCTGGTCACCGTCTTCCTAAGCATACTACAGTCTAATGGTCTAATCCTAATCGGTTCAATACTAGTCATGGTTTGGACTGGTTCCGGATCGACAGGTAAATCAAAAACCGAATCGAATTGCCCGAATCGGATAAGCACTCAGGGGTTGATAAAGGAGTTATTTTTTTTTATTGAGCAAAACTTATTTTTTTCATAGGAAAGTATGCAGGAATCATACCCAGGCACCAATTCTTTGAAGGAAAATGATCGAAAGTGACTTTGAATGACCTTGAGTTGATTATTCTGAACCCAAACAAGGGGGGTCTTGAACGATGACTCATTTTTAATCATTTGAAAGCGACCAATGGAGGGAGAACTTGACCAAGCATACCAAAACCAATTCGACGGACCGCCTGAAGCTAAACGTAGCGTACCTGATACGAATTCGAGCAGTGCAACATTCACAGATGGTATGATCATAAATAAGATTAGTTTTTAACCCTTCGTGTGTAGTGAACGGACAAGAGTTAACTACAGAAGAATATCCCGTACCAGATAACATGGTCGGATTAATAATTGGAAGAGGTGGAGACCAAATAACGAAAATACAAGCAGATACAGGCTGCAGGGTTGCAGTTGTTCCACAACCAACTGGAAGTGTAACCAGGCCTTGCACGCTAACAGGCACCACTGAACAAATTCTTGGTAAGTTATAACAATTTATGGTGTTTTATGCTGTAGAATGAAAGTTACTTCTTAGAATATAGTTTTTTTTATCACATCACTCCAAAATTACAGTTGTACTCGCGTTCTAGCGAAAATTTACTGTTATACTCGTACCGGTTTAGTCAAATCACAACGAGAATATATCAATATGTAAAGGATGATGGTAGTATGATACTACTATATAAAGTATAGGCTGATAATGGAAGCACTGAGACTTTTACCCGGCTCTTTCACTCAATTAGTCATTATTATGATCAAGGCACCAAAATATAACCTACACGTACAAACATACTAAAATCTAAACTTATAGTCACAGAGAAAAATCAGAGAAAGTGAAAAGAGAGAAAGAGAGAATGGGACACCCAAAAAGGGTATTGACTATAAAATCTGAAAGTCAGAAAAAACGTTAGATACATCTCGGTGGTTACCTATAAAGGTGGAACATGCATGTGTGGTGCGTCGGTTCCGTTTTTGTATCATTTTATGGTGTTTATAAATTATGAGTGGTGAAAATAAGCTGTTAAAATTATTGTTAAATATTTATATAATTTAATTTTTACTCCATTGAAATATTTAGCCGCAAAGGAAAAATTGAACGATATAATATCCCGTGGCCAAGTGAAAGTAACCGAGACGACTGGCGAGAATTTTAATGGTTATCCGGTTAGTATATGGCCATCCCATACAATATAATATTATTCTTACATATTTAGGCTCCATCTGCGAATGAACTAATGAATCAGAATGTGGCCGTAACAGCATCACAGGATGGCAATGTTATGGTAAATTAACCCATTCACCATAAATTTCTCTATAAAAAATTTTTAAGGAGGAGATTGTTATTCCACACGACAAATGTGGAATCGTCATTGGAAAGAATGGTAATACTCTGCGTAATCTTCGATCTCAATTTGGATGTTCAGTTAATCTAGATTCAACAGTTAACTCAGGAACCCGGTTTCGGACAGTAAATAGGTTTCGGGAGGTTAACCAACAACCCTCGGAATTACTCATCATGAGTCATTTCAATTATATGACGTCATTTCTCTTTTTTCACAAAAAGAAACCAGGTTAAAGGAGAGGCCAAACCGCTTCGTATTGCAGGACCACCAGAGAAAGTCAATCTTGGTAAGTTTTTTTCTAGAAATATTGATTTTTATTGAAACAAAATATTGATTCATTGGTTTTGTAGTGGTTGCAGAAGTCCACAAAATGATGGCTGCTAAGGAGAACATCAGTCATACCAAAGTCCCGCCTGGACAAGACCAAGTCACTTTTATGATTCCAAAAGTTTCCGTTGGTGTTGTCATTGGAAAGTCTGGAGAAACAATAAATAGAATACAAGAGGCAACTCAGACAAGAATACAATTTGTTCCTGATGATCCAAAAATAACTGACAGAGGATGTTATATTATTGGTCCTAAAGAAGGTATGTTATTTGGCTATAATGTCTAAAGCCAAGATACCTGGCGGAATAAAATATCATATTCTGCTCATAAAGAGGAGAGCGACTATCCGACTAAGCAATATAGAGGGCGCCATTTCAGAGACTATGATATTTTATTTCGATACAGATGATATAAGATTTTACCTAAATTCTAGGATGTTTGAAAGCCCAAGAAGAAGTTCTAGAAATTGTCAAAAAGAAAATGGAAGAAGTGAACTCGACAAATGCACCAATGCCAAAGGTAAAATATTTCACGCCAAAAATTTATGGGTTATTAAAAGTTATTGTGGAGAAAGTTCCATAACTCAGGTAAAATTAATTTTCAGCTTGTTTTTGATGGAAAGCGTTATGTCAAAGGAGAAAATGCGCAAATGGGAGGCGGTGCCGAACAACAAGTCGATTATCCGGTCCCTAGCAACAGAGCAGGGGTCGTCATTGGCAAAGGAGGTTAGTAATTGAAACGAAATTGAAATCATTTGATATTTTATGACATTGAAGTCTCTCACGCCATACTAGGTTTATATACGGTAATTCAGGAGAAACAATTAATCAAATCAAGGAGAAATCAGGTGCCTTTGTTCAAATTAATAAGAATCCACCTCAAGAGCACCCAGACTGGAAATATTTCACAATAAGGGGTAACCAGAATCAAATTGCTCATGCTCAAAAACTTATTCAGGTAAGTTGCATTCATAATTTGCATCTATTATAATTTATATTCATAGGAGAAAGTAGGTGGTCCAGCTCCACCTGGTGCCGCTATTTCAAATAGTCCGTCTACCGGTGGCTATTCTTACGCCGGATATGGCCAACAACCTCAAGCTGGATATGGTCAATATTCTCAAAGTCAGTCAAACCAATCAGGTCAACCAGATTACAGTGCTGCTTGGGCCCAGTATTATGCTCAGGTAAGAAACAAACTTCTCCATTTCAAATAGTTCATATTATATTTAGTTGAGTCAACAGCAAGGTCAACAAACGCAAAATACCTCAGCAGGACAACCTCAGCAAGATTACTCCAAAGCATGGGAAGAATATTTCAAGCGAACTGGTCAACACGCTCAAGCAGCTGCTGTTGCCCAGCAAACATCACAGCAATCGCCTGCTCAACAACAACAACAACAGCAGCCGCAACCAGCCACGACTAAAACAGAGCCAGGTGCCACTAATGGAGGATCACAACCCGATTATTCAGCTCAATGGGCCGAATATTATCGCAAACTAGCTGAATATCAAAAGGCAAATGGTGGCCAGCAATAATTGAATGGCCACTTTATCTGGGGTCATTCAAGGTCACCTGCAACTGACTTCAGGCGGTCGTGTTCACTTTTTACTGTTTTATCTCTGTAACTCCTTCCTGGTCTGTACTGTTGTTTGGCTATTAGCCGAAACAAATCACATCCTAGTCCTGTTTAGTAAAGGCTAACAACCTTGAAACATTGTCGGTAAATCGGAAATCCGGTTCGATCCGAAAATCTCTGTCAAAAAGTTAACTGCCAGATCTAAAAGTGGTCTGATTTTAATTTTGTAAATTTCTGCAACGCAATTGAATACAACACGCTGTCGGTCAAAAGTCGGTTTCTTGAAATCTAATTTGTATTTTTCTCAGAATGACAGTCATTCAAAATCTTGGTATTGTCAGTCATGGCCGAAGAGCGGGTAGCGCTAGAAAAAGCCCCGAACTCGAGGTTTTTGGTAGAAATCTTGTTATGCCACAAGAAGAACTTGAAAGAATTCGAAAACATTTGACGAAAGAAGCTGACGAGGCTGCGATTCAAGAAGCCAAGTTTAGAGCTAAATCTGAACTTCATGCCAAATCACGCGAACAAGTATCTAAATGGACTAACACTTTAGCAGGCCAGAGAATGGCAAAGTTGAAGGCCGCCGAAGAACGTGAAGCTCGAGAAGAAGCCGAACGCGTTGCCATTGATCTCGAAGAAGAACTTTATCAGCAGGCTCAGCGAAAGAAAATTATTGAAAATGCGAAAAAACTGCAATTCGAAGAGGCTGATCGCACGAAAGAATTCCACTCGGCTCTTTTATTTTCAGAAGTTTTGAAAGAGCGTCAATTCCAAATGAAGCATAAAAAAGCTAAAATAGAAAAGGAACGGGGATTAGAGGAGGATTATCAAGCAAAATGCCGCGCTGAAAATGAACTGGCGATGGAACACGAACGACAACGTCAAGCTGAAAGAGTGCGTCAAAATTATCTAAATCGAGACGCTCTTCTTCAACAAAAAATCGAAAAGCAAAATATAAAATTGCAAGGCGAAATGGCGTGGAAAGATGAAGGTCGACTTCAAGCCCTATTGGCCAAAGAACACGAAGAAAATAAAGCCAAACTAGCGGAAATGGAAATTGAAAAAAGAAAATTTTTCGCAGCAAACCTCCAAGAACAGATTAAAATGATAAAAGAAATCGAAAAAATGGACAAAGATTTCGATGAAAAAGAAAATCAAAAAAGGGAAATGTTTTATCAAGAAGAGGGTCCCTATGATATGGACCATAGCATCTCGTTTTTATTATGCGATCACTTTTGAATAATGCTCTCTATAATCTATTATTTTGATCAAAACTTTAATAAGAGCACAATTCAATTCTGCTAAAAAGAAAATGATTCAAATGAAAAAAGAAAAGGAACAATTTCTCTTCAAAGAGCAACAACAAATGAGAGGACGAATGGCAGATCGCTTGGCAAAAGAATATCGAGAAATCGAGGTAACAGAACAACTGATTTTTTAAAGCATTGCTATCAAATCGTTCAGGACAATAGCGAAGAACTTCTCAGAAAAGCGCAAGAAGAAAAAGATTTGATCGAGAAAGAAAAAGAAAAGTCAAAGAAGGATAAAATTCGACGAGATATTGAAACCATTGAGCAACATCGCGTTGATCAGCTCAAAATTAAAGGTTTATTCCGAAATAGATTTATTTCAATAATCAAGCATTTTGATTTTAAGAATTGGCGAATAAGAGACGAACAGAAATGAGTCTAGAAGAACTTGCTAAAATGAAAGCGGCTGATGAATTATTCAAGAAAAATCAAGTACTGAAAGTCGAGAATCAGCGTAAGGCTTTGGCAGAAGTAACAAAAGATAATATTGAAATGGTAATGGATAATCAATGAAAAGTTATTAACGATTTACTTTAGATAAACAAACTAGCAGCAGACGAAAGGTTACAAAGGGATCTAGAAGCGAAATTCGACTTGAATCAATTGAGTCAACTAAAACTCGAAGAGGATGAGTTCCAAGAATACGCTGTGAGAGTCATCGAAAAGGCGAAACAAAAAGATAGAAATGTTTTTCCCTTGAAAGTTGTGAAAGCACGCGGTGCTGGTGGTGGCCGTGGTCCCATCAATCAACTCGGAATTCGACCATCATACTTGGCTTCGGATTTACAAGGAGGTTAATTTTAAATTTTGTTTAAGCAAGAGATTAAAATTAAATTCAGGTCAAATGCCTGCTTATCGAAACGAAGCAACAAATGAAATACGGTCAAATATTGAAGCCGGACCAGTTTCTGAATCTAAAAAGAGATTAGGATTTACTTATTAAATGGCTGTGTATCCACTTATATTAGTCAAGGATACTTATTGAACTACAACATTTAATTCTATTCTACTTTGCTCTTCCAACTGAACTATTTTTATATTCAAAATACATTATTTTTTCAACCAAATAGATGTTTACTTGCAACTTTAGAGGGTGAGATGAGTAATCCGGGAAACAACAATGAGAAGCGGACTCCTTTAATCCCCACATCTCCGAGGGCGCCCTATCGTGATTTTGGATTTCAAATGCCTCCATCTAGCGTCACTAGTGAAAATATATTCTCGTACTCTAGTACGAATTCAATTGGTGGCGAGTTACCGGGTGATTTGAGCCTACTGTCGGATACATTGCAGCGATTGAATGCTGAGATTGAAACTGACATTCGATCAGGACTGGTAAAACCAAAAAAAGAATCAGTTTCGAATTTGGATTTGCTCTCTGGTGCAATGAAACGGATTACTACTCTCGAGAATGCGCTTAAAATGTCTAATCAACGAGCGGTTGATGCAGAAAAGGAGCTTGCACAATTAAAACTGATTACTGTGGAACAAATTCGATTACCTAGGATAGGATTTTAAATTTGTATATAAGTTATATAATATAACTTATGTTATGAATGGTTTACTGGACTCGACAAAAACCCATTCAAAGTGATCTTGAGGAAGAAAATCTTCAACTTTGTAATCAAATCGATGAGATGGAGACATTTTTAGCAGATTATGGACTTGTTTGGGTGGGAAGCAATAGATCAGATTCAGATAGTGACAGTGAAGAATCAAATATTGAGAAAACAGAATATGACTGGAAAAGAATTATTTGTAATGTTAAGGAAGGTGTTCTCAATGATTCATAACGTATGAATTGTATTCAATGTTTTATAATGGCGAACCATTCTATGACTATTTTTTACTAGTTTTGTATTATTTTCACAAGAAATATTTGTTTTTCTGAGAGAACTCTGAAAAGGAATTGAACGATATTGCAGGGTTTGAAAAGATAGAGTCAAAACAGAAAAATGGTGCACAGGAAAGTGATTATTGATAGACTCATTGGCCGTTCTTTGTCGTAGTGCTCGATGTTGAGACTCATTAGCTAGTTGGGGTTGGCACGAAAACCAGGCGAAAAACGGGGAACTTATCTCTGTAACGTGGTCAACCCTGGTTATAGTCTATAAGTTAAAGAAATAACCTATAACGATTAATCACAACTAGAAAGCAATTAGTTCGAAAATCTGCAGAATTGAAATTGGAATTATATAGTGATGGCATTCTACTTGGAAAGGGACCATTTAGAGCAATTCAAAATTGTTCTCTTTTCTTACAGGACCTTCAGGATGGCTTCTTCCCCGCAGAATTACAAGCTAAATATCCAGATGGAGTTATTTTCGATCTTCACGATTTTCATACAAAGGTAGTACCCAATCAATAGAACTTTCATTCTGAATGGTGAATTAAGAATTTCGCTCGACTATTTCCCGGAATTGGCAAATCGCTAAAAGACTCTCCAGTGATGAATTACAATGACCCAAGTTTAATTAAAACCGATGATCTTATTAATATGATGCCTCCAGAAATATCAGATTCACGTCCAAGAATTGCACGTTCTGCTTCATCTACGGTTTCCGTCCGCGAGTCAGCTGGACCGTTGGCAACCATTCGGGTAAAATCTTTTGAGGGTAAGTCCGTTCGAATGGTCGTCATTCCACAGTTCTAATTCATATTCAGGAACAAATCACATAATAAAATTACGATACACGGATACTATCCATGATTTGAGAAGACACCTTCGCTCAATTGTTCCCGATAAACAATTTCGCATTTTGAGCTATGACGAAACTAGTCAAGGGTGGTGTCCAATCGAAGATGAAGATCAGAATCTAATTGAGCTTAAATTGACCCCTCGTGCAGCTCTTCAACTGGGGAAATGTTCAACAAAATCACAAATAATGTCACAATCCATATCTGAACTGAAATCTTATGCTGACAAAACTACTAACTGTACCTACTAACTTTATATTTTTTTATAATATCAATATTCTAGTTTCATAATTCTGTTAATGACTGTTGTTTTTAAGATGGAGAAAAAGAAAAGCAGCCAAGATGCTGTTCGTAAAAGTCGCGAGAAAAAGAAAAAAATGATTGAAGAGAAACAGTTCGAAAAAGATAACATGGAGGAAGAAGTTCAAACATTAGAAAGCGAACTCTCTTACGAAAAAGAAAAACAGTTATTTTTGCAATATATTCAAAACAAAAATCCAAACGAAATTACGCTAGATGAGCAACAAAAATTACAACAATACATTCACAATTAATTTTGCTTCAGCGCCCATGTTGGGTCACCTAAACCCCTTTAAATTCTGATTTCCCTGCCATTTTATTACAAAGTTTCAATAAATTGAGCTCAAACTCGGCTGTGTTATGAAAATATCTTCTTGAGTACGTCAATATAAGCACGGTTGAAGTAAAAACCAAAAGTAGCACAGCAAGTTTCACAAGCAAAATCACATATTCCTGATTCTTGTTGAATCTGAACAGAACCAATCCGTTTACAGATAAGACATTGATTGAAAGAGTTGATGACACTTATTTGGTTTTTGAAGTTTTCTCTGGCACTTCGTCTGATAAGGATCATTCTCGAA